>VMBQ01000687.1:168662-205222 GCA_007657795.1 Dreissena rostriformis | reverse complement strand
TATATATGAAGTTGTTAATTTCTAACATAGCAGTTATTTTTTTGGCGAATACCAGCTTCGTATATATGTGATTTAGTTAAATTCAAGTTTGGCGTATTGGATTGAATTAGTTAATTGAATATTGAATGGTTCTAGCTCATTTGCAAATGACGATTGTTCAGTACTGAGACTAAAGTTATGATGTTGTATGCTTATGAAAGTGAAATAACACAACATTTGCTTCGCAAAAAGACAAAGTATTAAATCAAATCCCTTCGGACTTCGATTTAATAGCACCTTAGAATATTAATATTGTGTACACAAATACTTATTTAAAACTGTAATAAAATTATGGTTGTTCAAACGAAAAGTCTTCAAAACATATAATGTTTCGATTAATTCTTTCAAGAATCGTACGATATGTGAATAATAACAGCTAAACATATGCCGTATTATGTTCAACGAACAAAGCTATTGTATGACGATAAGGTTAAATTTAATTAATTTCAAATGTTTGTTTTAGGGTTATTTTTTTCTTAATTGGTTGACTTTTAAGACAAAGCATTAAAATATACGATTTATTTAAATAATGCTTAGCTTTTTTGTAATTTTTCGATCCACTTGGGCACTTTTGTTTATTTGCGATGACGGACACGTTCGTATAAATAAGTCAAATAGGTAACCTTCTGATTCCAACAATTCCCTGATGTAATAGGGAGGTAATATGTCTCTATGACACGTTTTCTTAAGTGTATAAACTATTAAATTATATAATCAGGTTGTAATGCTTGTTTACGGATGACTTCATAATATTGTGCGACGTTTACTTGTTGACTTACTACCTCAGCATTTTATAGCCCCAAAGAGAAATCGTTGTCAAGAATATAAATGCGCATAAAGTAAAGCTTTCGCTGTAATTGTAGGAGAGAATACCATTATTATACAATGCGGTCCTAGGAGACATTTGCCAAACTGTGAGACGCAAAACAAACGCACTAGAAAAAACACACGTGTACATAACCTAAAAAACGCACACACATGCACTAAAGTGTTGTCAACGCCTTTGAACAAAACATTACAGGAACAAACAGCGATACCCACATGCACAATTACAAAATTGTAAAACAATACGGAACAAAGTGAATTTTAGTTTCTTAAATGCAAATTGTTATACTATGTTAACATCACTGGGTAATTACTCACTATGGATGCATGATGCAAAAATAAAATCCAGTTTGCAACCACATGCATGAACTTCCAAATCTAAAAAATGTATTATTTAGAATTATCTGACACAGTCATGTTAGCTTAATTATAATTTCCGCAATATACTTTATGAAAACAAACTACACAAAATGTCGGTGCAGAAATGAAATAATGATCCAAAGTAAAACATTCATTAAGATGCTTTTTTTCAATATCTGATGGTATGCATGTCAAAGCATAAACATACTTGCGGTACAGCATAACTAATTGATGTTTATGATTACACGAGATGACTTATGACCAATAAAATGTATAATTATATATGACAAAATTTTTCAAGCACATGTAAAAAAAAAACGGATTTTTTACCGTCCACTTGGAAAGGTAGATAGAAATCATCGTTAATGAGACAAAACACGACATCTGAATACTCGTCTATATGTATAATATTGTGAATATGACAACGACAAATAATTATATACAAATCTTAATACAATCGGTTAACAATTTCGATTAGCTTAAACTATTCTTATAAAGAGACTAATGAACAAAATAAATTCGGCTTTCAAGTGCAAGTTATATTAGGATTTAGAGAATTAATGCCACAAACAAGGTAAAAATATGTCCTTAACAAGAGTAAATGATGTACGTGACATTTACATATTTACATAAATCACACGGGAGTACCCTTCTGTGTTTTATAGATACAAGCACGTCAGCAAACGTAATGGAAATCAATCTTATTCATATATGAAAATGATTATCACGGATACTGTTCTATTACTCTGACATGATGTTCTCACAAGATTCTTTGCGAAATTTTCGTCTTTTTATTATATTTATGCATTCTGCAGACGACAGAAAATCGGCAAGTAACATAAGACATGTAAGACGTATATAGTGTCAACGTGAAAGATCCGTTAATTGAAATTGCATTTAACAATTAAAATTGACAATTATACTTAGGCACAATAACTTTACTTGCAGCAAATACATCTAACTGCAAAACATGACCTGTGTAGTTCACTGTTTTTAGACAAAACTCATATGTTCAAGGTCAATTGTTGACATATCGGCAATTATATGATGTTGTTTTGTAGTTACATTGTAGTGTTAATACACTCGGTTTCAATTTTACTTAAAACTTTAAACAACGTAAACACACGTTTTATGCAATAAACGTACTGTTTGTTTATACGCAAGTATGTGTGAACGCTCATATGTTTTATGCAGTCTTTAGTCTTTCATGCCGATATATTTTATTATTGTCATTTTTTTTCCTGAGACAAAACACAATATAATTAATAAAAAATACGGGATATCAATACGAGACTTTTTTCTCCAAATATCAACTGGTGGATTCAAACCTATTTAAACTTTTTCAATACATTACTAATTGATAATATGTTCGTCGGATTTGCTGCACAATAAAATTGTGAATTTAAAAAAAGAGACCGCAGTGTCCATTGCAACACACAATTGAGTAGTTTTTTTCGCAGGATATTATTTTTTCTATTACTTGGGGTTAAGGCTACATTTGTATTGACTTTGTATTTTGCGTTTAACGGTTAATGATAACAGATATTTTCGTCAATCTGTATGGTCGTATCTTGACAAAATGTAATTTTCCTCTCTTTGCGCTGAATCAGCCTTCAACACATATATTTTAGATTTATATTGCTAAGCGGCTACTTCATATGGCAATGAAATTTCGCCCACATGTTTCACTGCATTCATATTGTCAATTTGATCATACATGAACGAGATTACATTCGTTATTGGATTCCAGTTACGTACATATATGGGTAAAATTGCATTTTGTTATAATACACGATGAATTGCTTACTGGAAAATGTACCGGACAATAACATGAGGTTTCAAAAATATGAAATAAGAATGAAAATGACAAAACAAAGAACGTCATTCATAGACAGACAGACATTATAGTTTATTAATGTCTCACGTGTGTACATAAAAACGCAGTAAAGCAGTACGACATCATTAAATATATGTACAAAACCACTCTATAAGAGTAACGAGAGACGATGGTTCTAAAAAATCTTAAAGTGTTCAACGAATATAAACATCATTAAAACTTTCACATCTGTTAGAAATATAAAAATATCGTTAAGGCATTTGATTTAAAATGATTATTTTCCTTAACACAAATACAACAATATATTAACACACATATACAATTAGAGACCACGCAATTTATAAATTATAAAAAGTTTTGTAGTTATGAATTACAAGGTATATTACTATTTGATACGCAAGTGACTATGCGCACACTAAATGGATCATACATACACGCGGTTGCGTCGCTTCATTTACATTTCACGACAGTCTCTGGAACATGGTTTAATGATGCGATCATCTGACAGCAAGAAGTTCATTTTCCCTCTTTGGTTTAATGTTTTGAAACTTTGATTCACCAAAGAGCACTTTCCGTTAAAGTGGCTCTTATATTTGCTTATAGCGGAATAAATCATTAAGGCATGCTGTTAACCTTACAGATTAAACGATATCGTTCATTTTCCGGTACACCTTCATAACGTCCTGTTTATATACGAAGAGATGCAACACCACATCGGAATTTTGCAACGGCTCTTCGTTGCGCTCGACTTATCGTATTACACTTGACACATGGCTATACAGTGAACTTTGTTTTAAACTGCCGATAGTTTTGCAGTTTATTTCCCCCATTTGTGCGTATGTGTCCATGCTTTCTTTGCTTAAAGTCGTTCAACATGGTTTGTCGATTAATATTAATAATCGACTCTTGTAAATCTTTGCTGTATATATGACCATGGCACAGAGCGGCATTTTGCATTTGTGTATTGACTGATGTAATAATCGTTTTGCTCCAGTTGTTTCGTCTAGCGCCCTGTCTAGTTTAATAGTACAAGCACTGTTTATTAAGTCTGTTGTCGTCCATCATGTTAAAGCGAAACCATTGTCCTAGCACAAATTTTCACTGTCGAATGTGCGGCGGGGTCCATCCCATTTCTCCTGTCACTGCTGCGTTTGGTGTATATTTCCCTACACATAGACTGTTCGAAGCGACAGGCTTTGTGATGGACGCAATGTATACATGAACATTCCTGTATTCCCCATATTGCAGCTCCGTAGCCTATTTTTCCCCACACCATTGTGTCTTATAGCTTAGTTAAGACTTCATAGTCCATTCCAGCTAGCGCTGTATACTTCGAGATCAGTAATACTAGCGCTCTAGACGTTGACTGTGCTGCGTGTTTTGCGGTTATAGTATGTGAACAATCAGGGAACTTTGTTATCAATCACAATTTGCAAACAATGGCATATTTAGCTAACAATAGAATTATTATATTAGAGAATAGGAATAGTGTTAGACACGTTTGTAATAAAGTATATATCATTGATTCATGTGACCTCATATATACCTGTACTTACTCCAGACTGAGCTAGAGTATCAACACACATACTTAATCTGTGAGTAGAAACATGGCTGACACATTAACAATCTTTTAACAAATTACATACCGTATCAGCCGTTATTATGTGAATAAAGGTATCAATAGCGGATACAATGGGTCAGCGCTGTTTGTAATTCAATGATAAAAATGTGCGTCGGTTGATACCCCCTTATTTCCGCAATACTGAATCACCACTTATTTGCTATAAATATAGTAAACCTGTTAGAAGTATCGTGTTTNCCATTTTTAATTTTAAAACTTTCCGACATATAGCCATTGTTCATAATAACACTACTTATATCATGATAAAACAGCTTTACCCAACGAATAAGATCATCGCCGAAATTAAAATGTTTTAACCATTTAAACATAAATTCATGATTCAAAGTATCATATGCCTTCTCAAAATTCGAAAAAAATAAAAGACCCGGCATTTGTTTGTTTTCAAGGTATTCGATTATTTCAAAAATTAGTCTGACATTCTCCCCAATATATCTCCCTTTTATGAAACCTGTTTGTGACGGTGCTATAATTGAAGATATAATTATTTTTATTCTTTTAGCGATGACTTGTGTAGCTATTTTATAGTCTATATTTAGTGATATTGGTCGCCAATTTGTTAAAATAGTGGTATCCTTGTTAGGTTTAGGGATTAATGATATAATGCTTTGTTTTTGAAAGTCAGTTAGATGTCCGTGTGTAAATGAATAGTTTATTGATTCGATGAAAGTTGTTTTAATGTCGTACCAAAAGGTTTTATAGAATTCTATTGTTAGTCCATCTGAGCCGGGGCTTTTGTCATTTTTCATTTCTTTTAAGGCACCATAACATTCTTCTTCGGTGAAGAAACCTTCTCATATCTTTTTTATTATGTTCACTAAGGTGTTTTATTAGTGTGTTAAAGAAATCAATATTTGATGTTTTATTATACTGTTGTTGATAAATGGATGGGTAGAATGTCACTTCTTCTGTTAATATTTCTTTTTGATTTGTTATAAATGTGACATTTACTTTGATACATTTAATGGTTTTCTTCTCTGCGTTTCTTTTTTCTAGGTTTGCGAAAAATGCACTGTTTTTTCATTACTTTCAACGTATATAGCTTTTGATCGTAGTAATATACCGTACATTTTGTGTCTCTTAAATTATCCAATAACATTTTTTTATTTGATAATTCTTCTGTGTCTACATTATCTTTACATATCAGGTCTTGTTCAAGACCTTCTATTTCTTGAATTAGTTCTTTTTCTTGTTTATTATCTTCTTTTTTCTTTTGACATATCTTATATTTCCTTTTACCAATTCCCATTTAGTGTTTGCATTTGAATGCTAATTGTTGGTTAAAACTTCGTGCGATGTTTTTTTAATTAGCGATTTTTATTCGGTATTTAACAAAAGGCTGTTGTTTATTTTAAAGTAACCAGGTTCCCGTTTCTGTGATATGAAATGCATATTTAATATAAAACTTGAATGATCTGTTTTATATCCTGTTTGAATAAGACAACTGTTTGTTACATTACATAATGTATCTGTGACAAGAGAAAAGTCAAGTCTGCTGAAAATTGGCGGTTTACCGTTGGAGTGCCACGTAAATTGACATTTATTAGGGTTATGCATTCTCCAAACATCGATTTAATTATTTTCGTCTATAATTTTATGTATTTTATCTCGACACTGTTTGTGTGTATCGGCTCGACCTTTTTTCTTGTCTACATTAGTGTCTAAAACAGTATTAAAGTCACACCCGATTTAAATATTTTCGTTAGTATTTTGTAAGAATTTACTGGGAGTATTGAAAAGAAGAGTGTGGTCATTGTTAGGTCCATAAATATTGATAACCGTAAAACTATATTCATTTATTTCTAGTGTTAAGGCCTGAAGATGACCCGGTATAATTGTAGTTTAATATTTTTACTGGCAATTTATCGTTAATTAGGATTGCTACTCCCTCGCTGTTTGATTTCGTACCACTAAAAAAGGCCTGTAAACCTTTTACATTCATTAATAATATTACTGTTTCCATTTTATTGTATAGTAGTTTGATTTAAACCAGTCAGAGAGCTTCCAGTCATTCAAATGAATCAAAAGATTCATTTTTTTAAGTGCTTACATAATTATTTAAAAAAAAACACAACAAATGACGTGTTTTTATAATAAAAAGAATCGTTCAAAAATGGGTGTTGGCGACCAATAACTGTTCATTCGTTCTATACATGTAAGTATTTATTGTACAAGCAGATGCGGGATTTTGCTTATTAATGCAATAATAATTTTCCAGCTGTGTATTTCAATCAATTTATGTATTATTATATATTCTTGATGTGAACAAAAACAAAAATTTAATAGTAATGCCAATGTCGTTGGCATATTTTTTTCTATTTTTTTTTTAATATGTGTTCTGTACTCGTTTTCGAGATAATTCAACCTTGTTTTAATTGAGTTTTGTTTTTTTCTGTTATAATATGGTATAACATCACGATATTGTAACATCGTATGTACAAGTACTAAATTGATGGCATGAGTTACACTGTGCATAATATACATCAAAAACATCAATTAATCATAGACAATAAAATGCAATACATAAAGACATAGTATCATACTATTAAGTTTCTTAAGCAGAGTGTACAACGCAGTATGAGTAATATTTTATATCTAGCTCAGTATACATAAAACAGTTTTATTTAATTATAATCTACATTTGTTTGCATTATGGTGTCATTTTTTAAACTTTTGTACCTCAAAATGACATAAACTTACTAACAAATAATTTATCATAAACATTTCGGCAAATGTTATCCATCATGTTTATCATTAGTCATATGCAAATGATATAGATTAATCTTCAAAATGATATGCCATTTTTATCTTAGAAATAATGTGCTTCACAATATAGGTTTCTTTTTTTATCGTTCAAATTAAAGTATCAAAAAGGACTCTTTAAGGTGTTATACTATATTACCTTAGCAATAGTGTCCTACACAATATAGGAATTTTAGATTAAGGTTCAAAATAAAAGCAAAAAATAGCATACATGTATCAAAAAAAAGAAACATCCACCGTTTACAGATATAGATGTTGTTTCGTTTTGTGCCGTACTGTACTGTTTTGGCGATTGGTTCCTTGCCATAAATAAAGGGCCACAAAGGTGTGTATGATAAAATTGCAATACTACTGCAGTTTCTGGAATTCCGCAACAGTTTGATGTGTGCTGCGTGGATGCAGTAACTTGTATCGTCGTACACTTCTTTAATGTTGTTATATTTTCAGCTTTCAGAGGCTTGTAGCGGTATTCTTATTTTTATTATGTTTGGAAACCTTGTTTAAGACCTTTCTTATACTTAGATTCGTGTACATTCTCTGTATTAATAATGCTTCCTTGTATGTTCATCAATTGTGAGTTCTGCAGGTAATGCGGAAAATTTACAGACCATTAAATGACAAGCTGCATTTTACCCTTATATGTAACGGCAATGTTTATCAATGTAATTGCAAGATTAGTGGTTTCAACAATATATAAAACTATGGACGGATTAATTACAAAAAAAAAACGAAAGTTGTTCTCTCCCCATTGAGAATTCCGATTTCACGTAGTATTCATTTGCCTTTTAATTATAGACAATTACTTTGTTCTAAGCCTACAGTCAAAATTAGTTTGCTTCGAGCATCTTGTATTGGAGATTGTAGGCAACAAGTTTCTAATTCGTGTCGTAATGAAACTCCGTGCAGTCGGTATCCTACAATAAAAAAGTTCAACTCCAGGAAGTGTTTATGTTGCAAGTATTTAAATAGGTCCTCATTTATTCTATCATCTGTTAATAACCGTAAATTTACAGTAAACATTAAATCCGATGTTTCATGAAATTCTATACATGTAGTGTATTTGGTTACTTGAAATGTACCTTATTATGGTGCACAATACGTTGGGCAGACTGGTAGATCACTTAAAACACGTTTTAGAGAGCATTTCTATAAATTTAAAAATAATAATAAATTTTACAACTTTATTTACCAACACTTTAATAAAACTGGTCATAGCGTAACAAATGTTTCTATTCAACCTGTTGAACAACTAATTTTTGATAATGGTACTTCAAATCAGTACCAATTTAAAGCAAAGTGCGTATCGGTATTTGAATGGATCAAACGTTTACAAACAGCTTACCCACTTGGATTAAATGATAATATATTAAATGTCGGTAATATTTCTAAAAATAAATGTATAAATTCCTTTTCTCTTTTCAGTAAACGTTTAAGAAATAAACGTTCACATGGCAAAAGGAAAAATGGTAACTTAAGACGTAAATTTAAAAAGCTGCTTTTTTAAATGACTGTTATACGTTATTACAAAATGGGGGTAAACATAAATTACTAAGTGCACTTTGCTCTCTTTCTGTTTCTTCTTTGACGCATATCGATAAGGAATGTAAATTTATTTTACTTCAATGTGACCCAGTGTATGAATGTGCTCATATTATTGAATCTTACACTGACTATTATCTTAAACCTTTCATTGAAAGTGCACATAGCAAAACAAGAAATCGTATTAAAATTGAGTTTTGTAACAAAGGTCTTGATTTAATTGACCTTTCTAAAATATTCAATGATAAAAATGTGCGTCGGTTGATACCTTCTTATTTCCGCAATACTGAATCACCACTTATTTTCTATAAATATAGTAAACCTGTTAGAAGTATCGTGTTTAATTATAATGCTATTACTACAGATAATAATGTAAAAGAAAATTGTCCTACATCATGTGATTGTTCTAGTTCAAAATATATATATATAGTCCAGTAGGTCATGTTATTACTGTCGATCTTAATTTTATTCAAAATAAAAACCTAAAAAATTTACTGCGCAGAGGTCCAAAGTATAGACTTCCTATTCCAATCGATTTTGATTACTGCGTTGAGGAAATTGAAACATCTTTACAGGAATATTGTACAAAATGGTGTAAGAAAGAAAATGCAGAGATAACTGCACTCAATGAATGGAAAACCAAGGTATTATTTATGGCCATGAATAGGATATATTTTTATAATAAAAATCCTTAAGCCTTACCACATTTACCTAAATTTAATAAACAAGGTCTCTGTAAATCTCTGAAGGGCTTACAATCTAAATTCGTTTTAGTTCCTGCAGATAAATCGGCTAATAATGCTATAATAATATGACGAGTGTTTTATGTTCAAACGATTTCATAAGAACTTTCACAAACTACATCATATTGTGAATACAATAAGCAGCCTCATGAAATTATTTCCGACCATGTCGCCATGTGCATAAATCTAAATGTTTACGTAAATATTGCTAACAAGAAATTGCCATCACTTTACTGGATACCTAAATTACATAAAACGCCATATAAAAGTCGTTTTATCGCTAATTCAGTGTCTTGTACCACCAAGCAATTATCAGTGTACCTAACATCCGCCTTGAGTGCTATTAGATATCATATAGCCAAATATTGTAATACAGTTTATGAAAATAGTAATATAAACTTATTTTGGTCAATAAAAAACTCCTTAGAAGTTATTGATAAAATTAAAATTAGAAAATATAAGGTGTCACAAGTAAGTACTTATGATTTTTNCTTAAATCTTTTTGTAAAAAGAAGGGATGTAGTTGATGCGTGTTAGTAATTTCATTTCATCGTGCCTCAAAAAGTTGTAACTCTGTTGCTCTGGTCTCCTTCCTACCATTGAGTAATAAAATAGTAATTAAATTGAATGCGTTTTAATTCCCTTTTATTACTGTTTAATTTGAGTTGCAATGCTATGAGGTTAAATTTCATTTATACTTATATGTATCATGACTATTGCTGGGCCAAGTGTGAGGTTGAGTGCTCTATAACGGTTAAAACCCCCAATGCTTAGCAAGGCGGTGACCCTAGCTATATTCTACTATGTGTATATGTTGTTTCGTTTTGTGCCTTACTGTACCGTTTTGGCAATTGGTTCCTTGCCATAAATAAAGGGCCACTAAGGTGTGTATGATAGAATTGCAATACCGCTGCAGTTTCTGTAGTTTCACTTCTTTATACTGAATATCATATTCCCAGTTATAAATATTTGATACAGATACATATTTAAAGAAAATATTACAAAAGCTAAAAATAGCATTCATGTATCAAAAAAGGAAAAATCCACCAAATACAGATATAGGTAATTATTTTATATCATATTTCCAATGATAGATTTTTGATATAGTTACATATTTAAAAAAAGTGTTACAACAACTTGCGCAATGGTGTACAACACAGTATGAGAATGTGCTTTTTGGATATTTCCAATCATGAAAATTGTTTGTTTACAATTTACCAATCATACGTGCTTTAATTTGTGTTACCATTTATTATTTTGCATGAAAAATATATGCTTTTATTTAGTGTAATCATAAAAAAACCAATATACACTTCTGATTTATATGTTTAAAGAAGCTGTGTAGTTCGCCTTGTAATGCAAGTATAGCATGTGCATTTCGACCTAGTGTATACTTGTACAGTTGATGTACCTTTATATTAAACATCTACCGAACCTAATCGTTATAAAGGGTGTGCACATTTTTTTTTTAAAGCTTACATATAATTCAAATATTTGACATTATTTGTCGTCTTAATTACAATACTTCATTTAAGGACGTATGCTGCAGTTTCAATGCAAATTTTCTTGTACCTAGAATTTGATCATTCTTGGTAATTAGCTAGAGCCATCTGTTGTTGATAGAAAAATAAAATAAAAAACATGGGTCACTAGTGTTGTTATTTTTTTATTCGCACTTAAACAACATACCTATTTTAGCACAAGTATAAATTAAAAATAAGGCAAACACAACCAAATTGTGTAATTTTTTCATTAAACTGTTGAAAAACTTATATCTCTCTCTGTTTGTATAATACTGATTTAACTTTACTGCAAATTTATAAAATAAAACATAAATGGATTTTGCGGAGCATTAATTTATGAAAAACAACAACAACAGAATTTCACATATAAAAATCAATTCCATGCATGTTACTGTTTATTATTATGTTTATTATTAAAGTCTTTCCCATACCTAGATTTTGTCTGAACTTAACCAAATGTTTAATTATTTATTACTTTATAAAAATATAAAAAGAAAAACATAGGTCACCAGGGTCGTTTGTTAACAATCGAAGTTTATCTGCATGTAGTAAAATACAATTAACAACAAATCAAAACAATATACATGGAAAAGTTTGTAACACAAACTTGTAAATGTATGCCAAAGCAAAAGGAGAGTAAGATTTAAAGTAATCACAAATAATGTGTATCCAGATCAGTTAAAGTAGGTTAATACAGCATCCAAAGCAAGATGTGAGCAATACATTTTAAGGGGGCATATCAACGGTATTAAATGTAATTCTTAACATGTCTTGACCATTGTTTGGCTGTATGCCAATGCAAAAGTAGATTTCATTTTAATCGAGACCAAATAATTAAAAATATGTATCGAGATAAGTAAAAGAAGGCAGTATATAACTAAAAACAAGATGTTTATAAGACACTTAAAGGGGTTCATCAACGGTTTTAATTGCAATTCTTTACATGACATGGCCAATCACGGCATTCAATGGTTTTGCATAAATGTATCTTTAAGCAGTTTTGTATTATTGGAATTGGTAAGAAAGTGAATACGATAAACAATATATACACACAGTTAATGAACGATATAACCATAATCCAACAAAAGTAATGTAATTTTTTGAAAACCTGTACACACTACTAAAACGTGTGCATGTGAATAGAATTACAACAGAATACAATTTGTGTGTATATGTTAAACAATCATTCACTACATACATGAACTTCGGTATCTTTCATAAGTGTTTTGGAAATTATAACAACCTATTAGTTTTTGATACGCCACTGTAATGTTATAATACTGAAATCAATATTGATATTTTTAAGTCTACTTTGACTGACATTTGTTTAAGTCAATCAAACATGTTAAGGACATTTTGATAAGGTGTGTTTATTTTGTTTGTCACTCATAGAATTATATATGTGTTTGTAGTTTGCTACAGCTATCTTTAGCCGGTATCTAAATGAAACAAA
Organism: Dreissena rostriformis; assembly: GCA_007657795.1. Classification (NCBI taxonomy): domain Eukaryota; kingdom Metazoa; phylum Mollusca; class Bivalvia; order Myida; family Dreissenidae; genus Dreissena; species Dreissena rostriformis. The sequence continues at coordinate 192,501 of VMBQ01000687.1, read as the reverse complement.
AATCAAGGATCGACAGTGTTGTTTATTTTTCATTAAATATAACGCCTGTTTCAATGAATGTGTTTACGTAACAAAAATGCCATACAGACCATCATTGAGAACAACAGTGAGAAAACCTTTGAAAAATAAAACGTTTTCCTCTCTAATAATGTATAACTATGTTTTTTTGTTTTTTTTAGATTTTCAACATAAAAAGTCCCAAAATTCATATAAAACAAATACTTGGCATAATCAAGTCCCCGCATGCTACACGTGGTTGCATGGCGCGTCTTTCTAAGTTCAATTTTCCATAAACTATAAAGAATTATTTGACACTATTTAGATTAGGTGGTTTAGATGTAGGGCAACGTTCGTTTTCTTTGATGTGACTTGTGTTTTATAAATGTGTTGCTCGTGCGGTACCCGCGTGTTTTCAGATACATTGCTTAGCGATCGGACAGACTGAATTTGTAATGCTGTTCATCTTTTGTTTAAGGGCTAACAAATCATAATCAAAAATTGTTTGTTCAAATCAAATTTATCAAAGAGAAATATGATATGCAAACGAAAAACACAATACTATTCGCCTGTATCTATTTGCTCGTCGAGCAGGATGCAAAACCACCCGCACTTGATCCAGAAGTAGTATAGCGTCGTGAATAAATGCTATCCATTCATCATTGATTCTATGAAATAAAATATATCAAACAACACCGTATGAAAGTTGATTTACTAAGTAAATGTGTGAGAAATTAAAATTATAAAAGTATTGAGATTAAATGTTAAGCATAACATTGCATGAACCTGACATTTTAATTATAATTAATGCATATTAAAGTATATTTTTGTGACATGTTCAAAACAAATGACCATTCAATAACACGTTCTTTAATGCGCAGGAAAGCTATTCTGTTTAATAAGCCTAAGTTTCGATGCCCACATCTCCAATTATTAAGATGTATCGCCAATTTTCCCGTATTAAGACTCATGCTTGCCGTAACAATCACGCTATAAAAAAGGGTCTGTGTGGTCTAAGAGATGATGGTAGGTTCTTATTGTACAGTTTATATGACACATATTGTTTAATCATTTGCCTTTGCTTCATAATAGTTGATTTATTGGTGTTTTTCCAATTTTTGATATCCATCTCGTTTTGATTCGAAAATCCGAAAAAGAATACTCTTATTGCGCAACCGGTGTTACAGTATCCGAAAACGCATACACTTATTGCGAAACCGGTGTTACAGTAAAAACAAATTTGCGTGAAACTTAACTGCTGCGTACGTCCTTAAACGCGTTGATTGATTTTCATTGTACACACACCCTGGACTTGAATGTTTCCATCTCTACGGGTAGCGCGATGTACGAAAATACGAGTGGTTAATACATCGCACATTTAAGTTCTTATCCTCAAACTATGGTCGATAATAAAGTTAGATAAGCGTCGTTAAAAACACTGATTATATTTGATTTAAACATATACCGGTAATATTTCTAAATATTCATAAATGTCTCTTCTGAAAAATATCGTGATACGTTAACACTGTATCACGATTCATAATGGCACGCTTATGGCGTATCATACCAGGCCTATTGAATTGTATGGATATGTTGTTGTTTTGATTTTGACAACAACAAAAACAACAACACACCATTTGGGCAATCTTGTTTAAAAGGTCCATTAAGGTCAAAGCCTTAATACGGACATTTGACGCACCACTAATGAGTTTTTTTATAAAGAGAAAGGAATACAAAATAGACTGACGTAATAGTAGATGTTACAATACTTTAAAAATACATTTCAGTTTTTATCGAAAACCATTTAAGGCGTTGTTAAATGTCATTCACGTTTGTCATGTATTTATATGGTGACATTTTTAATCGAATACGTTATTAGATTTGTTACTTGAAAAGAGCTGCATAAAACGAAATTAAAGGCGAATCTCCATTTTAAAACGGACAAAATCCTGCCCAAGCATCCATATTCGCTTTTAGTAGATCTATACAAATGTCTGCATAAGATTTATACGTCGTTCGCATATCGCATGGAACAATGTCGTGTGTTGCCAACGCGGTATCATCCACGGTTGATCTGGAGCGCCCAACGGAACTAATTGCTAAACAGTGAGACACACAACCAATGTACAAGACACAACATATAAGCGAAGCAAATACACGAACATTAATACAACTGAGGTCAATACAAAGAAGTATGGATTTAAAGCGGCTGCTCAAAACTCACACTTGTATGAACATTAATTTCATGACGTCACAGTTCAAATTCAATAGCAATATAAGAGAATACATTTCTATTTAATTGCCTTTTTACTACTCAACAGTTAAGGTAAACCATAAGAACAGAATTGTATTTTTAAGGCACGATAAATGAACCTTAAACACGTAGATTTGGTACAAATTATGCAAACTGGGTATTAGAGGTAAGCTTNCACATTATACAATGCATTAATATTTATATCGTTTATTGCAATTAAGATTTTGTACGCTTCAAAATGTGTATATAAACGGTAACTGTATCGTTTTCATGCATGCCTCATTATGATTATAGAGTTTACGCAGATATCATAGTTATTACAACATTGAATTGATATATTGTACTTATATTTTCAATCACTCTATGATATGTAATCTTACATCTTCATGTGAGTTTGATGCGATTCTTAAGAATGAAATTCTTTATAAATATAAAGTAATGTACATATACACACCATATATGTACATACTCTACATGTATTAGCAAATTTTGTAAATACTCCGACATGATTATTACATTACGACATGTATTTAAGCACTAATGTCGCCAAATTGTAAATTTATGTCGATATAACATCATGTTTGTTGAACAAGGATCATAAAGGTCTATTTCAATTGTGTATATGTATATGTATTTGTTGAAATAAAAGTTCTTCTTCCTTCTCTCAGGTAATAAAATGAAGCTCCTTAGATAAAAGGTGATTTCCCAAAGGAATCGGCGTTTATGTCTATCCCTGGTTGCAAACGTTTGTGGATAATCATGATGATCAATATAAATGTTAAAATGCTCTTCAGTTACACCGCTTTCAGTTTAGAGACACTGAATAATTACTTAGACCGATATTAAGTGTGTCAACTGTATTCATGGTTGGCCAGTGTTTCTGTATGATATAGCCGCCATCTTAACATAGATAACCTCATATCCACATGCACAGTAGTTAAACATGATATAGTACTATATAGTTACACAGCCATGTAAAATGTAAAAAATGGGTCAATATTTACATACATAATTATGTTCAGTTATGTTTTAAAACACCATTAATTGTGTGTTATACATATTATCTTCATCAATGTAGAAGTTATAAAACATGCTCCAGCTGTAAAAGTAATAGCTCTAGCACGCCCTGAGTTATACTTTAAATCATTTACATTCGATTCCGAGCAAGCTTACTTTTGCCGCTGCTATGTCTTTCAAGTCAATACACATACTGTAACGTAATTGTGCACAATTATTCATTAATCTGTTATCACAACAACCATAATGTTATAAATAGAATTCTTGAATTTTGGAGATTATTAATAGATGTTTAATTAAAAAGAATATAATGTAATAAATGTTTAATTATACAGGAAATAATGGTTTAAATAAAATTATATAATCTTAATATAAATATTTACCAAATCATAAGAAAACTTAATTAAGTTTACATTAAAATGCACCACGGTTATCACGGTGCAAATCAAAACGAGACTTCCTAAAGGTATATAATTAAAGATGTCAAACAAGATTAGTTATGAAACACAGTCCGAATATACTTATCTTGAAAAGCTATCAAAAACAATCTGTCAGCAAGGTTCAAACATGATTATTTGGTATTGCGGGTTTCTGCGCGTCATTGAACCGGAACATAAAAGAGTCGGTCAACCGACATAGTAATGATGACACATCAGAAAGCGTGTACAGCCTGTTTGGTCAGTTTTGAATTTTCTTTTTTCGGTAAAAAACAGTCTAAGTTTGACAATCGAGTAGAGCAGTCACGCTTTCTTGTCGTGGCGGCCATATTGGCCGTCGCGCTGTAAAATTGTATTTCACGAACATTGACAAGCGTTGTATTAGAACATATTTAACAGAAATTAATCGCGATGAAAAGAGAAATGACTTTGTTTGTTACTGTGTGTTCTCCACGAACAATGTGTAATTACGTTGCACTTTACAATATGCGTCATATCATGAATGCTTGTAAAGCCACCATAGCATATGAGGAAAGGCGGAAATGGTGCAATCAATGTTACTTTTAAACACAAACATTTATTTTAGAAACAGTATCTTCACTGAACAATGAAGTTTTAAAGTAAACTTAAAATAACAATCAAGTCAAGTGCATGTATTTTGAATTAATTAAAAATGCATAATAAGTTGCACGATAATCAACGTCTTTGTTGACAACGATTAAAGCTTGCAAATCAAGTGTATATACCTCTCTAGCGTCCGTAGGATACATCTTGTCGAACGTCGTCATTCGTCCTAAGGACGAAAGCAATATTTAATGTACACGACTGTGCATTCGCGCAGCGACAAGTTATACCATTCATCAACATGTACAGCCGGCATGCATGACAACAGAACATTAAATTATTTCCCGCTTCTATATATGAATTACGAACTGGTAATATATATTTGTAATTAACAATTAAGTTTAAAATAAACTTCGATGACTTGCCCAAATACTCTAGATATAGGCGGACATTTAATCAACAATTCATTAAAAAAGACATTCACCGTATGGCATTTAGGCATGGCAGAGAGCTTAATACATCGTAAATTAAATTAACAGTAACAACTCGATCGTAATGAACGTATATGTTTAAAATGGCTATGCCTACGATTAATTGTAAATTAGTATCTCAATCTCTATGTTGTTACAAGGTACTGGGTTCTTGTGCTTAAATGCTGTTAATGTGCTTATTTCACAATGGAACGCTCATGCTTATGTTTTGTTTTATTTCAAAACGCTGGTAATTTCACTTGGAAATATAAACAAAGTAAGAGAGATGTTAACAAGTATCCGTTTATGTTGTACAATCGTGACAAAGCCAATCAGCATAGTTTATGCATAAACATACAGTTATTTATAATGAATACAAATTATGTGCAAATATGTTGTCTTATTTCATATGTTTTGTTTATATTTGCGTATTGGATGGAGACAAAATATTGACGATCTCATTTCGATTCAAATCAAGAATTCCAAGCAACTCAACTCAACTCAAGTCAGTTTATTAAGTCAATAAAAGCCTGAGGCCCAAAATACACAGTATATTACACAAACATAACACATGTTTGTATTTGCGTACACATCATTTTACATATTAAATATATCAACGTGTTAAATTGTATTCATAAGAGGATACACATACTTACATTATTTCAAAAGTGTATCATTATCTGTTGTGCTCATCAGATTATAAAAGTTGTGTACAGTATTTCCACCAGTATACCGATTATATTCGCAGAGGACATTCGCACAGTCGACAAATATAAAGACTTTGTCCGCTGATCCGCACCTGGACGGGTTCAAAATGTAAATGCGCCATGTGTGAGTAACCTGCTTCCCACATTTTTTGCTTGCTTGCTTGTTTTTGCTGTCCTGCTTATATTATTTATTTATTTTTCAGTTAACCCCTTGTTTATTCTTCTTGGTTACTCTTCCATGTATATAGTGTATGTGTATTTCTTGTGTGTTTAAAAAAAAAAAAAATAAAAAAAAAATAAACATGTATATATGTGTATATATGTGCTATGTAGTTGTTTTTCATGTGCTAAAATTTTTTTGTTTTAAATACTGCTTTTTCTCCTTGGTTACTCTTCAATGTATAATTGTATGTGTGCTTCTTTGTGTGTTTTAAAATGTTATAAACATGTATATATGTGTATATATGTGCTATTTAGTTGTTATTCATGTGCTCCAATATGCTTTTAAACGTACTGGTTACTCTTCCATAATATATTGTATGTGTGTTCCCTGTGTGTTTTAAACATGTATATATGTGTATATATGTACTATATGTGCTTTAAATATGTCTTTGTACTATAAATGCTTATATAATATGCCTAATCTGGCTTTCTTTCAGCTCAATATACACTTGTTATATATATACAATTGTTTTGTCGGGAAATAGCTCATGTGCTAATGTTTATTGTTATTCACATCCGACGTTAAATAAAGATTCTTGTATCTTGTATCTTGTATATAGACATTCTTTACGAACAACGTCATATTTACTACATTGAATAAAATGCATGATATTCACAATCAATAATCGACATATTATTTTCGGTTAAACAAAAATTACATATTTTCAAATTATATGCAATATGCAACTGTCTACCAACTTCACTATTTAATTTGTGGTTGGAGCACCTAAACTTGGTGAAATCTGTTTTATATTTTAGCGGAATTTCCAACTGCAAATATCTTTCGGTGTTAAGTAGAGCTTTATAGATCTTATGATGGTTACCTCTAGATGCATTACTTATGTCATTGTACCAATTCTGGATGACGCAATCAATTACACGCTGACGAAAATTGTATACAAATAAATCTACATTGCCAACATCTTGAGGAATCCAAACGAACCCGAAACAATATCTAAATATTAAGGATTTAACATTTGTTGCCCAGCAATTACGCCCAGCGTTATCTATTGATGTTAAAATATTAAAACATTGTTTCGGAAATCTATTATTAGGCATCATTAACAGTTTACACTAATATTTAATGCAATTTACAAAATATGTAACAGATAAAGGCAGTCGGCCACATTCATCTAGGAAGAGACAGGTATTTGTATTTTTCCTAACACGCAAATGGCGTTTACAAAATTTATTTTGGACTGTTTCAATGGGCATGTCTTAAAATTACAATTATTATACACTGATTATTTGAACAACACGAATATACTCGTACCGTTTTATTTTGCGGACTGAACCATTTGCTTACAGACTTACAATGTCAAGGAAATGGAACGTGAAGTGGTATCGTTACCTGCGAACATGGAACAAAGCGATCTCTATATTCAAAACGAAACGTACGTAATGAAAACTGGTACAGCTAAACTAGATGTGGTTTACCATTGTTTGTAGTGTCATTACAAAATAAGTATGTTCCAATATTGTTTATTATACCTCACTTTTATTCACAATGCTAAACTCCCATAGGCCATCGTGACATAGAAATACTGTCAGACCCAGCGGGAAAAAATGTACTGTCCAAAAAACACTGTCGCCCGCTACCTTAGCAATCACGTGCGGAATTCAGACCCAGCGGGAAAAAAATACTGTCCAAAAAATACTGTCGCCCGCTACCATAGCAATCACGTGCGAAATGGTAAAACAATATACTGTCCCATGCGCGCATGCATTTTGTTTATGTTTACAGTATGACGTCATATTAATTGTTGAATGAAGTCGACGTCATTTGATTTTGATTTTTGTGGTGACGTCACGTTTTCGCGGAAAAGTAAAAGAAGTAAGGTTAAAATAGCTCTCATTTATAACCTTTAAGTCGCGGATGACTTATGAATAAAATCGTGTTAGAATCGAAATAATAGACGTGTAAGCGTTGGTTATTGTGGTAATAACCAACGGTTTGTCGTTCCGATGCTTGTTATCACAATAATAATAATAATAAATGTTCATGGTTCATATAATTGTTCATGTTTGAATAATTTTTTTCGGTATAATAAAATAAATATTACATGTCTTACAGGGTGACAGTAAATTTGTCAACTTTCGGAAAGATACTGTCAACCTTGGCTTCGCCTCGGTTGACAGTATTTACTCAATTTTACAAATTTACTGTCACCCTGTAAGACATGTTATATTTATATAATGTATTTATGGATTTTGTTTGCACAGTATATAGCTTCTTGGTAAATATTCCGCTTATGTTTTGTGTATATATGGCTCAATTTGAATGTTTGTGAATAAACAGTTGTTTTAAAATATTAGCGGTATCAGTTATTTGATCCCTTGGCAAATCAAATAATTTGCAAAACAAAATTTTTATACATTATTGGGTTTCTTTACTTGTAATTTATTTGTTTACGTCATCAAAATATATCATATTTGGATTATGTTCTGCTAAGGAAACCATTGTGCATGTATTCTATTAAGCAGTTTATTCGAATTTAAGTCTACCTGTTCGCGAAGAAAAAACATTTGGTATGCAGAAATGTTTATGCGTGAAACACATGTTGTTGTTCAGGGTTTGCGACGACGCTCCCAAACAATTGTGATAGAAAATTGTTCAAATAACGATAATGAGATTAGGACTAAGCCGTAGTCTTAATTTAGTTTTGGAATAATTATTCCGTCCACGGATCTCGGCAGTAATCATGCGCCGATGCATTAAAGAGGACTGTACAGCTTGCTCATTAAATTAGTCTATAGTGTAACTTGCAAAGTTGCGTGCCCGTCCCTTATCGCCCACTTAAATTAAGATATTGAATATCAGAAGCCTAGCTTATATTTTATCTTAAATACCTTAACAGAAATCTAATCAGTGATTGGTTTAAAAGATAAATGCAGAGCATCGGTGATTCTATTAGACATTATATCCCAAACATATTCTGGGGACGTACTTAAGCTAAAATGCAATCTTGTTTCATATTAAGGACTTGATGCCGCCAAAGACGTGTGCTGCGTTTTAAACAGCATATTGGTCGGTTGCATTATTTTATTAATAAATCTATTAAATGTATTTATGTACGGCATTTCGGACACTTGTCAATATTATTTTGCACATATACCGTACACAGCTAGCAGCTCATAACCCGCGATCACACTGCGCCATATTGTGACCTGATATTTCGATTGCATATCTTGAAAGAACTAAATGTACATTGTATGTATTTTTTGGAAAAGCATCTATATATGATCAACATGTATTGCATCTGTATTTGCGTTTAAGTAAAACGATTGAAATTTACAAATGTCATTTTCGATTATAATTAAACATAAAGTTTTGACAAAAATATAAGTCGTTACAGTAATTCCATTATAATAAATAATATTCTATCCGTTTCACCACAACGGGCCTCCGTACCTTCAAACTGGAACGGATGGCCATCAGGGAAATCCCGCATCCATGCTTGTCTATACCGGTCAGCAGGAAGTCCAGGTATATCCGGTCTGAACGACTGGCCAAACCATCCTCAATTAATATTAATTTTTAAGCGATTATTGTCGTCTCATATGTCAAGTACACCCGAAGCATACATATTCTTTAACAAACCTATGTTATAGAATTCTTTGATAAAATAATGTTCCAATGAAATATCAAAACCCTCTTTAAATGTAAAACGTTTTGAAATATGTTTTGCTTTTTATTTATTTTTATCAAGGACCTGTTTGTCGACATTTCTTCATTTTCATTGTAAGACTTTACATAAAATACGTAAGATAAAATAAAATTGCATACCGCGTTTTAATTCAAGCTGTGTTATCACAGTATCTATATCAATATCGTTACCAGTTCTGCTTTCCGCTTTTGTAAGACGTCCTCTGCTATTTTGTGTACATAGTCGTAGTTATGTTTGAACTTCCGCCACATTTCGGTCATATTGAGAATCCAGTCATAATACAGCATCAGGATCCTGACAACGGCAATAGAAGAAATAGTCTGTCAAATAAAATATGAAATATGGATGACAATCATGAACATGTTGACGGAATGTGTTATTCATATTGGAACTTCGATGACAAAGTCTGTCGAATAAATAAAATATGCACGTTTTTTTGGCTTCCACAATGTTTATAAATGTGAATACCATGATAAATTTCTAGACAATAACATGTTTGATGAAAAACACTTTGATAACTGGTGTTTACATGGCATTTCCGAAAAATATAATAAACATTAAAACATTTGTTGTTAAAACAATCCTTTTCCGTATCTAGTGCCTTTGAGTGTGTTTCTTTCCATACTTCACTTTATTTGTTATGTTAATCATACGATGATAGGACGTGCGTTCGCGCGTGCATGTATAAGGTTATAAGTATTTGGGAGGCCCGGAATATGAAGTGATGAACCCTTACTTTTCTCTCGCCCACCAGACATTGGGCAGTGCACTGACTGCTATCAGAAAGGGATGCGGCTTCCTGAAAAAAAAGTTCGTAAAGACCATTCAATAATAAATTTTCGAATTATCGTTGATTATCGGCCAATAAACGCCGATGTGGAGTCTCTACGCGAATGAATTCAATGCACGTTGGCGCCATCCCCAGTGGTTTCTGTGCCCTTCATCAGAATGACAAAGATGTGCTGACCGATATAAACAGCGATAGTTAATTTATATTTTAACAGTGAACTTTATGTCTAATGATCTGTCATTATATGTCTAGTCTTATCTGTTCGTTGTACATGTTATTATATGGAACACTCAGCGTGTACTCGTTTTATGTTTAACATTTGTTCAGATTTGCTTTAACGAGAAAATACAAAAGGGCAATGTAATCCATTGCACATCTTGATTGCATTCAAAGACAGTCTCTTTAATGGAAATAATGTCATCTTTGTCTGGAAATAAATTAAATTTTGATTTTAATTTGAGTGACCCCGACATTAGAAGTCCGTCAGACCTTAAGTTCACAGTGGTGATCAATCGAGAGCACCACATTTCAATGATTAATCCAATTTTTATACATTTGTACATGAACCTCTAAACACAAGTCCGACTTGTTATTTAACACCTTACGCTTACGTTTGAAATGTTAAACATTTGTATTCAATACTTATATTCATAACTTTATAGTCATTTTAATTAACTTACTGTATGATTGTGTGAGTGTAAACTCTATTTTGTTCTTTTATCAACTCGATTTTAACCAATCTTTGTGCAGACACATTTAACTGGTAAGTTCTGAACATAGATTCTTAGTTAATACAAGTGATAATGACACTATTTAGTCATATTTGACATAGCTCGAATATGGCATTTTTTATTTTGATTTTTGTGTATCTTTTAATACTTCCGGGCAGGTAACAATTAACGTATATACACAATCTATTATACATTCTATATTACTTAAACAAATATGTCAATATCGTTATACTAGTTAAAATAGTATTCGAATTACTAATACGAAACACGAACCAAACACTTTACTTCTGCATGAAGTTTAACATTCACGTTTAGACTTGCGAACAACGTCACAATTTGATTGCGAATAACAAAAACAATACTTCCCTTTTTCATTATTCGGCGTAGCTGTCTAGACAAGGGTTTGCTATGTATTGACAATTATCAACAGCCGAAAAAAAATGAAGACATTTCCCTAAAATGACCCAAATGAGTAATTTTATAAAATTGCATTGGCTTATTTGATAGAATTCCTCAAACACTTTGGTTACGTATCTTGTATTAATGAAAAATCAGAGGTTAAGCAGACGTATCTCTAAACATTGCTTACGTTTATTGACTGTTTTATGGTTCAATCTTAACCTTGGAAGACTTGCTGTGAATTAAATGAGCTTATTTTTCATGTAATGGAGTTATTTATTTTCCAGTTACATCTTCATTAAGGCGAGGTCAGTGTTTGGAAGGCCTTTTGTTCAGTATTCGATAGGCAATGTATACTGAATCCAATGCCTCTGGCAAATATATTTAGTGATATGCATGTATATCATTAGTTTATTTAAGATGTTTGATAAACATAAACTTTTAAAGAGATAGTGGGTATTCATACCCTTAAAAGTATTTAAAATTGCCATCACTTACAATATCAACTACATAAAAACAAGTTGAAATCATGATTAAAACTCAGTTCCACAAATCAGTATATGCTTATAACAGATACATACGATATTGTGCATGGCTCATGGGGCTCAGCCATATTGTTCTCGCTAATAAATTAATGATAGTGCGTGGTCAAACACTTTTGAACAGGAGGTCAAACACTGTTGTTCAGGTTTGCACGGGTTTTCATTTTTAAACATACCGTGTTGCATTAGATCTCCTTGACGTTAACTAACGAATGTATTGCTGCGATTGGGGCCACCATAACCAGTCCAGCAGCTGTAAACAAGCCCATCTGTAGTCGGTATGTGTTTACCCATCAGAAAAAAACGTTAAATATCTTTGCAGCAATATCTTGAATGTACGAGCATGATTATGCTTAAGGAACCAGGATCGTTACTGCGTTAACGTTACCGAGGTTGCATGAATATTATCATCGGATTTATAACCGTCCCCAGGAAAACCAGGAAACTAATTAATGTGTTTAAGAAGAGTAGGGATCAATCAACACGAAAACTGCAGTAAGTGTAAATATACTACTTCTGTACTTCAACAAAATATGTTCACATGAACACCGTTGTTCTGTTCGAAAACGGTTCATAGACAATGCACTTAGATGATAACTGTAAATTTTGAACGGCATAACTCTGGATGTAGAAGTGTTTCTAAATTCAGTATAAAGCAAAGAATGTCTTTCATTTACAATTGTCTTTACCCTTTTGTTTTTAACCTTTATAAACACTTAACACTTGTTAAATTTATGAAAATGCCTTTGATGTTAAGTATTTTGAGTTTTTTTAGACATATTGCAATCAATTTGGCGAAGAAAATGTGATGTTAAGGGGTCTAACATATCGGAATTCTGGGGCAAAGCGCGATGTCAATATTGAACATTTGTTTTGCTTTAATCACTGAATGAAACATTATTATATGCACCAATATTTACAACTGTCAATCATTACATCATGAAATTGAATTATTCCATCTCTGTCGATAGCGCGTGATATGAATCGTAAATATATCTTTCTTATTAACAGGCCAAGTTTGATAATGTAGTCAGATTAGATTGCCGAAGTTATATAGACATAGGCGGGGGTTTAATGGACACTTCATTTAGAGAAACCTAAACGCTGACATTAAGATCGATTTAACACCGTCGTCTCAGAGAGACTGTAAATACGTCATACATTTAATTAACAAAACCCTCTGTGCCTTTATGAACATAAAGTATAAACTGTCTCCTATTATTCACTGTTTCGACCAAAGATCAAACTTCGATGAGTAAGTCATGTTCAATATTTTAATTGAATTTCGTACACTTGCAATCTGTTTTCCTACATGTAGATGTTCACGTGCGTACAATTGCAAGGTATTTGCCTACATGAATATTTTACTTAGGCACAATTGCAAGGTGTTTGACTACATGTAAATGTTGACTTGCTCACATTTGCAAGTTATTTGACTACATGTAGATGTTGATATACTCACAATTACAATGTGTTTGACTACATGTAGAGGTTGACTTACGCACAATTGCATTGTGTTTGCCCAATAGTAAATACTACATTTAGATGTTGACTTGCGTGCAAATGCAAGTTGTTTGCCTACGTGTAGATGTTGATTTGCCCACAAATCTCAAGGTATTTGCCTTCATGTATATGTTGACTTACGCACAATTGCAAGGTGTTTGCCTACATGTAGATGTTGTGTAATCATACAAATAATTCCTTTCGTTAATATAATAATAAAAAATAATAATATTCAATAGAAGACTTTGTGAAGATGCATCACTTGAATATTAAAGTATTGGAACCCAAATGAAATAGTGCTTATATAGTATAAAGCTCACCATCGTGAGCTGGTACATAAATACTTGGCATTTTAGACTTTAGGTCCGGTCTTTGGAATTCGATGACGATATGTGGGTTTCTGTTTAATTAAAGTAAAGGGAATATTAATCAGGGAACAAGTGATTTTTTTACATATTTTTTTTATTTCTTTGAAGTTCAGCAATAATTGCTTAAATTGATAACTGTAAACATCCAATCTAAAGAGGTCCAGTATAAAAACGAGAATATAATTGAAAAAAAAAGAAAAAAAAAACAAAAACAAAAAACCTTGGCTCGAAACACTGGCCTTTGGAGAAACAAAATCGTTCAGATCATAGCTTAATAACTTGGACGTGCGATGTGTTACAAATCGTTATGCGTTTTATACTCTATATAAGTAATTCACGTATTGGCCAAACATATAATTTATAAATTATAACGAAACCAAACCAACATAAACACCCCAATTTATTCCATCGATCCGCTTTTGTAACGATTTATACTGCTATCAATTTCTAATGATGGTTACTAATAAACTAACATTTATTTTCACTATCAGTCTACATTATAAATGTTATCTCGCTCACTTGTGTACAGTGTTCTTTTATTTGATGAATCTGCGACAATAACAAAAATGTTATTTCAACAATCTCTTTAAAATTACTTTAGAATACATGTAATTTTTAATGTATTCAAATTATCGTCGCACACCATGTGAACAGGTTGACCCATATCTAAACAGACAAAATGGAGTATGTATATCGATTACGCAATATCAGCATATACTCTTAATTGGACTCGTGACAAAACATGTTCAAACATTTTAGCCAGGTCAAAAACTGTCGATTCGGGGCGGACGGTTGTTATCCCAAATTCTACCGTAACGTGTGAATAAGCTCTTGTTGGTACGAATGTCACTGAGTCGAAGACGCCATTATCACCAGTCCAGAAGCTGTTAACAACTCCATCCGTAGCCGAAATGTGATTTCCCAACGAGAACAAGGTTAGTTCGCTTCGCTGCAAACGTTTATTAGTGATTGTACGTTACTATGGAAGCATATGCTTTATCCAATTTTCTGAAATAAATAACGTCTTATATAAACCAACACTAACACGTCATAAACATTGTTTGTGGAACCAAACTCGTTAGTACGAACATGTAACCGAAAAAGCCTCAACATTATCAACGCCTGTTATAACCGTACTCCACATACACTCGGATACTAAGTACTCATTATTAGAAAAGTAGAGAACACTTACTATACAATAACCATGTAAATTTACTGCAATTGTTGCCAGATCATGTAGTTTCCCCATGGATATAATACTGTTCATGAACGGATTATTATACGTAAAACGAGAATAAAAAAACAACAACAAAATAACAACACAAAACCATATCCTTTAATGGTTGATGGTAGCTTATATCAATGTATCTATAAATTACAGAGTCTTTCTAAATGCAACGTAGATTGAGGCATTCAGAAAGGATTAATAAATTGGCAATGTTACTTTAGACGCTGACTGTTTTATCTTTATACGATGTAGAATTAAACATTTGTAAAGACAAACGACTATAATGGTAACTGGTAACATTCCTTTTCTTTAATCCAAATAAAAACGACGTTAAACGTCAACTGTACAAGCAGAACAAACAACTTATAGCATGTGGTCCTTAATTCATGGCACAGAACTAATTGCTAAACAGTTGGACACACAGCCAATGTACAAGACACAGCATGTTTGCACAGGAAACACACGAACATTAATACAACTGAGATCAATCCACAACTTTATGGATTTAAAGCCGCTGCTCAAAACTCACACTTGTATGAACATTAATTTCATGACATCACAGTTCAAATTCAATAGCAATATACGAGAATACATTTCTATTTAATTACCTTTTGATTATTCAATAGTTAAATCAAACCAGAGGAACAGAATTGTATTTTTAAGACACGATCAATTAACCTTAAACAAGCATCAACCACATCTCGTCTTTGATTTAAACGCTTTAGCATCATGGCACTATGTAAAGAAATATTCAGTTCATCGTCATGCGATTTCAGGTATAAAGCGTTCGCAAATGCAACGTAGATGGCGTCTAATCTAATCGGAAACCTTCTCTTGCACTTATAAATAATATTTAGCACCTATATTAACAGATGCCCTACGTGAAATGATTCTTTTGAACTATTCCATTGTCGTTGATTTATCTTTCAAATAAACACATCAAGATATAAACTACAGTAAGATAAGATTGGTCATGTGTTATAGACATAGATTGGGGCTTTATTTGAACACTTCATTTAGAGAAGCCGTATCGCTCATATTGAAATATACGTCATACAGAAACACCATTACTAAAATTATAGTATTAAATGCCTCTGCTTCTGATCATACTATTTGCTCGCCTCAGCATTGTTGGATTTAATGACTCACTGTTGCGGTCAAAGACCAAGATTTAATGGTTGATACATGTATGATATAATAGTCGATTTGTGTACACATGCAAGATGTTTGCGTACATGAAGACGTATTTTAGAGTTAGAATAATAACCGAGACACATTATACTGTGCAAAGATACCGAAGTTAAAAACAAAAAGATCATCATACAAATTATTGCTTGTCGCTAATTTGAATAAAATTACTTTCAATAAAAGTCGGAAGCCTGTGGATTTCATTGATATGAAAGGCATAAATTGAAATATGACACCAGCATGATGTAGTGCTTCCATTATATAAAGTTCATTGCCGTGACATGATCGGACATACCATTGCATTTAAGCACATTTAATCCGATTATTGAAAGGCGGATTAATTTATGTGACTTGTTTTCTTATTTTTAACGTGAATGAAATCGGAGTCAGCAGTCAAATTAAATTTCAGTTAAAATTTAAATAAAATAACGCCAACTTTATTCGCATTGTCGTTCTGTACGTGAGTATTTCGGTGCAGTTTAAAAGTTTAAAAAAGACGTTTTGTCATCATTTCACAAAGAAAACAAACATTCCTTTGACTCATTGACTATGAGGTTGACNTATTAATTTTGTCATATATATACAATATAAATCGATATTGAAGCTGCGAATAGAAAATTTCCTGAAGCAATAACAATTAACCGTTGCTTTTTAGCAAACAACGCCTAAATACTCGACTCAAATAACACTTATTAGAATATCATTGTTTCGATAAAATCGGGCGGTGCTGCCCATAAACGATTGACGTAAAGTGTGATATTACAAAACTTTTCATAACTGAAATCATGGCTATTTCCATCGTGATTTGTTTTAATGCCCAGTCATGTACACAATCTTCAAATCAGCAGTTTTATGTAAAATGTGGTACTAAGAGAAAATGAGCAAATATGCGTATTGCACATAATATACATTCAATTGCTCTATTGACGCAACACTTATAAATCTTTTTTAATAAAACACGGCTCAAAATGGGCGAGATTTAATCGTGATGCACGTTCAAATAACATAACGCGAAAAGAATTGATGTTATTGGGCATTTTTTATGCTCGTAACACAATCTGATTTAATAAAACATACTCATATATGTGTTAAAATATTTGTTCGGATTCAATTTAAAATGAATCAAATAGACAATGAGACGAACATAGCTCGAACTTGAGGAGCAAGACATGTTTCACACAAATTTCACATGACATACACCGAACGTTTGTTCGTGCATTTAAATCATTCTATAAAATGTATTAAACATTTTGTAACGTGCGTGTTAAGAACTCCAGAGAAACATGGCGTAAAGCGCAGCAAATTGTTTCTTTCCATTTCAACAAAAGGTTTTTGCAGGAAACGAATTATGTTTATTACAATATAGTTGTTGGACTATAAAACTGCGCAATTACATCAGGGATCAGGTTCATGAAGCGTTAAATGACCGTTTGTTTCTGATTGTTTTTCATTAATGAAATCGTGGCCAATTATCCCAATATTCTAGTTTATATGCAAGAATTAAATCAGCAATTTATCTCAAACATTCTGAAACAACAACAGCGTGTATCGTCATCACAAAGTCACTTCATTTATATAATGTATATCTATGCTGATAGCTTTACGGATATCGCCTGGGTGAAGACTGTAAAGACAATTATATATCAAATAGACGACTTGAGATTGAACAATTTTATTGTAAAACAAGAATAATGTTGTTTGTTTGCAATATAGTAAGAAGCTTTGTGTGCATTGTTGTAGGAAAGGTCGAAAACAATGTTCAATGTACACGACTATCATTCGTACTTCGAAAAGTTATCAAACGCATCAAAATGCATACCTTTCATGCATGACAGTAGGACTTATTCCCCGCAATATATAGAAAACATTACGAAATGGTAAATATAGCCTTTTAATAAACAATTAGGTTTGAAATGAACTTTGATGAGTTGCCCACGTACTTTAGATATAGGCGGAGCTTTAATCAACAATTCATTAAGAAAGACAGTCGCCGTCTGACATTTAGATTGATTTAACATGGGCGCCAGGCAGAAAGCTTAATACATCGCTAATTCAATTTGCAGTAACAACTCAATCGTAATGAACGTATATGTTTAAAATGTATATGCCTCCGATGAATTGTAAATTATAATCTCAATCTCTATGGTGTAACTTGGTACTGGGTTCTATTACTAAAAATGCTTTGAATGTGCTTATTCCACAATGGAACGCTCATGTTCATTTTTCGTTTTATTTCAAAAGGCTGGTAAGTGCACTTGAAAATACAAATCAAGTAAGATAGATGTTAAAAAGTATCCGTTTATGTTGTAAAATGTTGACCAAGCCAACACCATTATAAATGCATAAACATACAGTTATACATAATGAATAAAAATGTACTCGCAAATATGTTGTCTTATTTCATATGTTTTGCTAACATTTGCGTTTTGGATTGAGATAAAATAGTGTCGATCTTATTTCAACTTCAATCAAGAACTTCAAGCACAATGGACATGTCTTAAAAGTACAATTATTTTACACTGATTTGAAACACACGAATATACGTGAACTGATTTATTTTGCTGACTCAAGCATTTGCTTACAGACGTACCATGTCCAGGAAATGGAACGTGACGTGGAATCGAGATATGTGAACATGGCACAAAGCGATCTTGATATTAAATACGAACGTACGTACTGGAAACTTATATATCATGCAGCTCAACTAGATGTGGTTTTCGATTGTCTGTAGTGTCATACCAAAATTATTATGTTTCAATATTGTTTGTATTTATTGATTTTGTGTGCAGAGTAGATAACTACTTGGTAAATGCTCCGCTTATGTTTTGTGTATATAAACTATATATGGCTCAATTCGAATGTTTGTGAATTAACAATTGCTTTACAATATTAGTGGTATCAGTGATTTGACCACTTGGCAACTCAAGTAATGTGTACGAAATTTATATACATGTTTTGTGTTTCTTTACTTGTAATGTATTTCTTTACGTCATTCAATTCTATAATATTAAGATTATTTTCTTCAAAACAAACTATTCTGCATGTATTCTATTAAGCAGTGTATTCGCATTTATGTCAACCTGTTCGCGAGGAAACAAGTATTTGGTACGCGAAAATGCACATGCGTGAAACGCATGCTGTTGTGCAGGGTTTAAGACGACGCTCCCAAACAATTGTAGTAGAAAATTATTCAAATTCCAAAAATGAGGTTAGCGCTAAGCCGTAGTCTGAATTTTGTTTTGGAATAATTATTCCGACCACGGATCTCGGCAGTAATCATGTGCCGATGCATAAACGAGGACTGTACAGCTTGTTCATTTAATAAGTCTATAGTGTACCTTGCAGAGTGGCGCGCCCGTCTCTGCTCGCCCACTTTAATTTAGATATCGATAATCAGAAGTCTAGCTTATATTTCATCTCAATTATCTTAACAGAAAACTTATCAGCATTTTTTTAAAA
This sequence comes from Dreissena rostriformis, assembly GCA_007657795.1. Taxonomy (NCBI): domain Eukaryota; kingdom Metazoa; phylum Mollusca; class Bivalvia; order Myida; family Dreissenidae; genus Dreissena; species Dreissena rostriformis. Next base: position 172,957 of record VMBQ01000687.1, on the reverse strand, counting down.
GATAGATGCAGAGCATCGGTGATTACATTAGGCATTGTGTTCCAAACATATTCTGGCGACGTACTTACGCTGAAATTCAATCTTGTTTCTTATTAAGGACTTGGTTCCACCAAAGACGTGTGCTGCGTTTTAAACAGCATATCAGTAGGTCTCACTATTTTTTAAATTAATCTATTACATTTATTTATGTAAGGCACTTTGGACACTTGTCAATATTATTTGGCACATAAACCTTACACGGGTAGCAGCTCATAACTCGCGCTCACACTGCGCCATAGTGTGACCTAATATTTCGTTAGCATATCTTGAAAGAACTGAATGTACATTGTATGTTGTTGTTTTTTTTCGAAAACGCATCGAAATCGGATCATCATGTACTGCATTTGTTTTTGCGTGTAAGTAAAACGACTGACATTTCCAAATGTCGTTTTCATTTATAATTAAACATTAAGTTTTGACAAAAATATAAGTCGTAACATTAATTACATTATTATAAAAAATGTTCTATCCGTTTAACCACAACGGGCCTCTGTACCTTCAAAAATGAACGTGTCCACTACGTTACGGATGGCCATCAATGACATCCCACATCCAAGCTCGTCTATACCGGTCAGCAGGAAGTCCAGGTATATCCGGTATCAAAGACTGGCCGAACCATCCTGAAAAGCGATTAGTATCGTCTCATATGTCCAGTACACCCGAAATATACATATTCCTTAACAGGCCTATGTAATAGAATGCTTTGATGAAAAAATGTTCCTTTCAAATGTCAAAACCCCCTTTAAATGTGAAACGTTTTAGAAATACATTTTGCTTTTTTTTTATCAAGCACCTGTTTGTCGACATTTCTTCATTTCCATTGTTAGACTTGACATAAAATACGTTAGATGAAATAAAATTGCATACCGCGTTTTAATTCCAGCTGGGTTAATCACAGTATCTATAATAATATCGTTTACCAGTCCTGCTTTCCGCTTTTGTATGACGTCCTCTGCTATTTTGCGTTCGTAGTCTTAGTTCTGTTTGAACTTCCGCCCCATTTCGGTCATGTTGAAAATCAAGTCACCATACATCATCAGAATCCTGACAACGGCAATAGAAGAAATAGTCTGTCAAATAAAATATAAAATATGGATGACTAGCATGAACATGTTGACGGAATGTGATATTCCAATTGGAACGTCGTTGATAAAGTCTGTCGAATAAAGAAATTATGCACGTTTTTGCTGCCACTATGTTTATAAATGTGCATACTATGATACATTTCTAGATAATAACATGTTTTATGAACAACACTTTGATCACTAGTGTGTATATGACATTTCCGAAATATAATATTTTTTTCTTTCCATACTTCACTTTATTTATTATGTTAATCATACGGTGATAGGACGTGCGTTCGCGCGTGCATGTTTAAGGTTATAGGTATTTGGGAGGCTCGGATTATGAAGCGACGAACCATGACTTTTCTCTCGCGCACCATAGATTTGACAGTTCGCTGACTATTGTCAGACTGAGATGTGGCTCTCTGAAAAGTGCACATTGTAAACGCCGTTAACAAATGTTAGATTTATCTTTGGCAAATCCACACTGATATGGAGTTTTCATACGAATGAATTCAATGCCGCGTGGTGTCATTGCCCTACATCAGAACGACGCAATGTTGTTGACCGATATAAAACAGCTATAGTACATTTCGAGTATAACAGTGGACTTTATGTCTAATCATAATAATATGTTCGTCGGCATTATATGTCATTTAATAGAACATTCAGCGAGTACTCGAATTATATTTAGAATTTCTTCCTATGTTGTTTGTATGAGTAATCTTTGCAATAAGTTGCACATCTCTTTTCAACGACAGTCTCTTTAATGGTAATAATGCCAGTTCTGTATGAAAATAAAATTAATTATATCCATAAAATCGAATTAAAATCTTAGGCTTGTCTAGACGAATGCACTTTATTTTATTAGTTTTTTGCACAGATACAACTTCGGTAAAATAGTTTTAATATTGACGGTAAGACGGCTGCAAAATTGTTTGTTTCAAAATGTTATGTTAGAATGATGAGTTGTCAACTACACACGCTGCATTTATCGCTTAACGAGTTTACCTTTGAGCATGGTAAGATGAATTTACTGACATACATATATATAGCTTGCTGTAAAACTAAGCTGAAGTAAATGATCTGAGTGTACCCACCCTTGTATTTGACAAGCCATGTTTGTTCCTTTATACATTATGAAGCATGAGTCGATATGCTAGTCTTCGTACCAAAGTAAATTCGCAATAAAACGTACGACCAACATTCATTTTAGATTTCCTTTTACATGCTTATAATTTGTTTTGGAACATTTGAATAAGAATGCCAAAGTCTGCTGTAAGGCGAATTAACATGTACATATTTCTGTTTTCGTTAAATTTTAAAGTGCCGATTTAAAACGTAAACATGTATATCAGTATCATTCTCTTCTATTTAGTTTGCATTCTATTTCTCTATTTACTTGACTTGAATTTAAACAAGAAATGGCACTTAAGCGTCATTCACATCGTTTCTTTGTCATCTGAATTTATCCGAAATTAGTAGTTAATCAGTCTTGAATTTAACAGTGGACTTCAATCGAGAGCACGACAAGCCAATCATACGTTGGATTATCATACATGTGTACATGTACCTCTTAACCCTTTGAGTGTTGGAACCGGATTTTGAAGGTTTTTGCAAACAGTTTGGATCCAGATTAGACGCCACAAAACGTGGCGTCTCATCAGGATCCAAACTGTTTGCTATTCTGATAGTATTCTTTGAAACAAATCGAAGAAAATGCTAATTTTAGAAATTCAGCAGACGACATTTTAGCAGACGACAAATTACCCAGCATGCAAAGGGTTAACACAAGTGCGATAGGTTTAACCTTACGTTTACATTTAAAGTATTACACAATTGTATTCAATACTCATATTTTTAACGAGTAAACTATATTATCACTTAACAACCAAACAATTTAATGTATAAACTTGTGAGTGAAACAATTCGTTTTGTTCTGCTATTAACACGTTTCTAACCAATCTTAATGCAGAAATGTTACTGGTAAGTTCCGAATATAGATTCTTAGTAATAAGAAGTTTTCTTGAAATTATCTTGTCATTTATGATAATACTTTTCTAAAATATTTGGTATCTTTAATTTTTTCATTGATCAATACTTCATGCCAGGAAACAATTATTTTGATTTTTATCCACATACGATAAAATGTTCGAGCAAAAAAAAAACGAATCAGTACCGTAATTCCTAAAAAGTTCATTGGCTTATTAGAATGCTTCAAAACCTTGGCTTCATATCTTTTTCTAGATTAATGAACAATCAGTTGTTAATCAGAATATATTTTAACATTTCTTATGGAAATTGCATGACCATGTTTGTCTAAGAATCTTAATCATTTGTCCTGATTATGGAGCTATATTATATTGTTTACCATAAAAACGGTTCATTTTTAGCTCATCTATTAAAAAAAAAAAATACAAGCGATTGTCATGACCTATGCGTCGGCGTCTGCGTCCGGTTAAGTTTTGTGTTTAGGTACACTTTTCTCATAAAGTATCAAAGCTATTGCTTTCATACTTGCAACACTTACTTACTATCATAAATGGACTGTGCAGACAAAGTCATGTAACTCTGACTGGCATTTTGACAGAATTATGGCCCCTTTTATACTTAGAAAATTGAAAATTTGGTTAGGTTTTGTGTTTAGGTCCACTTGATTCCTAAAGAATCACATGTATTGCTTTTATACTTGCAACACTTACTAACTATTATACAAGGACTGTGCAGACAAAGTTAAGTAACTCTGACTGGCATTTTGATAGAATTATGGCCCCTTTTATACTTAGAAAGTGAACATTTGGTTAAGTTTTGTGTTATGGTCCACTTTACTCCTTAAGCGTCATAGCTATTGCTTTCAGACTTTAAACACTTGCTAACCATCATAAGGGTACTGTGCAGTCAAAGTTATGTAACTCTGACTAGCATTTTGTCAGAATTATGGCCCTTTTTTGACTTAGTAACTTTGATTTTTTTTTTTTTTTTTAATTTTATATTCTGTGTTGTTGCTTTTTCAGCTAGCCTGAGCATAAAATGCTCATGGTGTTGTGCTCATGGTGAGCTTTTTTGATCGCCTTTTGTCCGTCGTTTGTCATCCGTCATGCTTCATCAACATTTACCTTGTTAACACTCTAGAGGCCACATATATTGTCCAATCTTCATGAAACTTGGTCAGAACATGTGTCCCAATAATAT
>VMBQ01000687.1:0-168081 GCA_007657795.1 Dreissena rostriformis | reverse complement strand
AAAAAAATATATATCGACAAGCCTAAAGTAATAATAAAACCTTAAACGCCAAGTTTTAGACACACCATCCATCGTAAATGAAAATTGAACAAATAGAGATACAACTAATCGTTATTCACCAGCGTAAAAACGTGTTTTTATGTTAAGTTGAATGACGAAATGAATAATCGTAAGCAAGTTGGTGGGGAATTTGTAATGTTTTCCTATTTAAAGCATACTGCTTACATCCGTAAATATGCGTTGACGAAAGCTTGTCCTTACTCTGTTTTTTTTTTAAATTACATTTCACTCGTCAACAGAACGTTTGTTGTGTTAAGTGTATTTGTGAGGATTACATTTGCATGTAAACAGCTCAAACAGGATACAATTTAATTTGTTTATGAACTGAAATCGAACATCAAAAGGTGTGTCATTGGAATAGAGCCAAGCAATATTCATATATAGCCACAGCTGTGCATCTTATTTGAAACGTTTCATGTCATACTGATTTATACACGCAGTGAATTTTCGATAAAGGTAAGCTTTTTTTATATTGTTGTTATAACAACTGTTTACTATAACGGCAGTGTTACTGAAACTCTGCCGACGTGACGTTTAAGATTGTATTATTACTGCCGATCCGGATATCCCCCCGGGTTGGGTACCGGACCCTTCTCCAGATTTCTCGAAATTTGGTTGGGAAAAAGAGTTACGTGGTTGACTTGTTTGTATCAGACATTTTGTAATGATTTTTGTTAAAAAGGTAGAGTTTATATATGATGCATTTCATTCGACCACATTTACTCAGACCTAACGTGACACGTTTGTTTGTTACTAAAGAATGCAAAACTACATAAATATTAATTATCGGCTTTTGACGACATTATAAAATTAACATAACATAACATAACATAATATTTATTAGGCATAAAACAGCATATTGCAAATTTATAGCGTATACACGATATGTGTTTGTGAGAAAGCAAAGACATGGTAAATGTATTTGAGAAGTACAACACAAAACGATGAATACGAATAGTTAGGTAAAACAAAAGAGAAAAAAAGGCATGTCAAAATGATTCAAAGAATAGAATCAATAATAATACAATGATAATTGCTTTATCCAAATATATATACATTAGGCAAATGGAAACAATAATCATAGTTAATACGGTTAACTTATTATTACATCTGTTCTAATAAACATACAAAATTGAAGGCGTTAACAGCATATATTTTATATTACGTAACATTTGACCTTAGTTTTAGGGCAAAATAAACATATTTTGATAGGTTATTTAATACCTTTGTTGATTTTGATGACATTAGAATTTCGAATTTGTTCAATGTTGGCCAATGACGATAGTATGGTTTTAGGTATTGTTGTCTAATTTCTTTATATAGGGGGCATACTAATAAAAAGTGGAATTCGCTTTCTATAGCATTCATATTACAGTAAATACACTTCCTATTTTCTTTTGGTATGTTTTCATGACGACCTTTTTCTATCGCTAGATTATGTGCAGAGATTCTGAATTGTGTAAGTGATATTCTTAATTTATTGTTATTAATGCATTTTAAATATTTTTCCGTTTCAAAGTCATATTTGAAATATCGGTATGCAGCCAGTCTATTTGAGTTATTTATATTTGTGAACCAAGTCTGTTTATATATATCCAAAATTCGATTTGTTATTATTTTTAGGTCGTATTCGTTTGGCGTATATGCGTATTTTGTTGCATCCATATAGTAGCTAAACCAATGTGTTCGAGAAGTTCTTTAATCTGATAAGCCCAGTTCCTACCGGCATATGTATTATAACTTTCAGTATCGCTCTTAAGCAAATTATAAATAGATTTTGTCAGTAGGTTGTTGTTCGGATCAATGATTTTTAACCAGTATTTAACTAATGTCAATTGGCGTTTTACATACATTGGGTATCTACCTAATTCCCCGTAAAGTCCGTCCGGTTTGTGGATTTTCTGACTTTTAGGATCTTACGTAAGAATTTACAATGTATGAGTACGATATATTTTCCTTAATGAAAGCCCCATGTTTCGGATGCGTAATTTAATTTGAACCCAACTAGACTGTCAAACAGTCTACATTTTTCGTCTATGTTTAATTCAAATTGATTAAATACTGTAAACAAATTGTGTAATGCGAATTGTGAATGTTGAGCGATATGTTTTTGCGTACGGTTCCAGTCTCCGTTTTTGTAAAGATTTACCCCTAAATATTTAAATGAATCGACAATATCTAATATTGTGTTATTTAATGTAAAATTATATCGTGTATGTCTACCTTTTTCAAAAATCATTATTTTGGTCTTTTTTGAATTAACTGTTAGTTTCCGCTCGTTGCAGTAATTTTCTAAATCTTTATGTAGCGATTGTAGTGCGTTAGGCGAGTGAGCGAATATGGCCGCGTCATCAGCGAAAAGAAGTATGAATAATTTAGTATTCTCAAGAGTAAAAAGGTCATCCATATTATCATTGAAACTTGAAACAATATCATTTATAAAAAAAATATCAACCATGTCGCCTTGTTTTGCTCCAATATTCGACTCATAAGTGATGTATATGTTCTTTCATGCCTGACACATGCTTTGGCGGAGTTATACATGCTCCGTATGGCGTTTACGAATTTTGTGCTAACGTTTTCATTAATAAGTTTTTGACATATAAGGGTTCGGTCTAATTTATCGAAACATTTTTCGAAATCTACGAAGGCACAATATAGATTTTTCCGTTGGCTTAGTGTTTTTTGTATAATAGATTGCAATACGAATATGCAGTCTACTGTAGACTTTCTTTTCTGAAAGCCGAATTGGTTTTGTATCAAGTGTTTATGTTTAGTTGACCAGTTTGTCAATCGGTTTAGAAGTACTGTTGAATACATTTTTGCCAGAATATTAATTAGGCCGATACCCCTATAGTTTTTCGCATCCTCTGTATCCCTTTCCTTGAATATAGGTATAATAATTCCTTCACCTCAGGATTTTGGATATTCACATTCAATATGATCCGAAATAAACTAGGCAGAATAATTATTAAATATAAACAGTATTAAAATGTCACAAACCGTGAACATATGTATTCTATACTACAGATGAATGTACGTGGAACATGCAACTGAGAAATGGGTTATCCATATTGTTACACGAATTGTTTATACAGTAAAACACTGAAATATTTCGAAAATAAATGACACTGTGATGACATACTTAAACCCGTTTAAAAACATATTGATTGAATTAAGTTAGCAAGATGAACGAAATACGCAAAATACCTTTGTGTACGAAGCAACATGCAAGTATTTTAACGAAAATAAGTAAGGGGCACAAAAAGGCAGTGTCTATCAGAAGGACATGGTACAGTACTGAAGTGCGTCTTAAGCCGCTGCATGTGAATACAAATAACGGCGAGCTTGTACAGGAAGTAGTTGGCTGTGAGTACCGCCAGGGTGCACACTAGGGGAAAGCCGGTCAGCCCCCAAGTGTAGGGCACAAAGACGCGGACACCTGTATCTCAAAATCCCTTATTTGTTGGTAGCATGTAGTCTTTGCAGACTTAAATAAAACCCAACATAGACGTACTCAGTTAAAAAAAAACAGAATGTGCGCTCCTACACATTGATATATCACGTCGATAGTTTACTCAATGGCGCAAAGATAACGAATAATGTTCATTAAATAATAAAAGTTACATTTTAGAAGAAAAACTTGAAAAAATATTTAAAAACATTACATAATACATGCAAAAATTGTTATGAGATTTTATAAATAATTTTATTTCTATATGTTTGTATCGGCTACTAGAAGCAAGTAATTTGTCATTCTCATTGCACGCGTACGACTAGTGCTTTCACATAAATAAAAAATATAGTAAAACGAATAAACTCCTACCGGAGGACCTTTCTAAAAAAACTCACTACAATATAAAGAAGTGAAACTCCAGCTGCTGGAGCAGTATTGAAATCTTATTACAAACAATTAGTTGGTCCTTTATTTATGGCAAGTGACCGATTGCCGAAACAGTACAAAACAGCACAATACAGCACAATACAAAACAACATAAACATAAATAAGAATAAAGCTGGGGTCACCGCCTTGGAAAGGTCAATGCAACGCATTGGGGGCTTAAACCTGGTTATAGAGCGCTCAACCTCACACTTGGCCCAGCAATATTCATAATACATTTAAGTGTAAATAAAATTTAACGTCATAGCATTGTAACTCAAATTAAACAATAATAAAAGGGAATTAAAACGCATTCAATTTAATTACTATTTAATTACTCAATTGCATTGAAGATACAAGGCCCTTAAAATGATTATAAAATTTATACTTTAGCTTTAATTTGATACCATGTTAAACTATAATTACCTTATGGATGTTTATGCTAATTTTGCTACAGTTCAGTGCAAATTATTTATATCGAACGTTTATATAAATAAAAAAGGACATATAATGAGTCCATTTTCGATCGTTGATATAAACAAACGTTAAAGAATATAGTGTTTATTAATACCCTTAAATGTGTCTTACATTGCAATCACTTGCAATATCAACGAACACAAAACACGTTGAAATGGTTAATAAAATCAGGTCCAAAAACACTATATACTTATAATGGATACATACGATATTTTGGATTGCTCATGGGTAAGTGCATATTGTTCACGCTAATCAAGTTTTGACAGTGCGTGGTCAAACACTGTTGCCCAGGAGGTGAAACTCTGTTAAGCACAGGTGTGTAAGGGTTGTAATCCCAAACATACCATGTTGCATAGAATCTCCTTAGCTCAAACTAATGAATGCCTCTGCTGCAATGAGGCCATCATAATCAGTCCAACAGCTGCAAACAAGCCCATCCGTAGTCGGTATGTGTTTTTCCCTCAGAAACACGGTCCATTTGCTTTGCTGCAAACACGTGAATTTACGAAACTAAATGTGCATGAGCTCTTTTCGATTCTCTAGAATAAATAACTTGTTTTATTCACAATCATCAAATCTTCATAAACCTTGTTTTTGGAAACAGAATCGTAAGTGCGTCAAAGTTATAGAGGAAGCATGAATATTATCATCGTATTATAAACAGTCCCCAGAATAAATCAGGTAGCTAAGTACTGTAATTAATAATAGTAAGGACCAATCATCAAGAAAATTACAGTAAGTGTAAAACTACTTCTAATGTACTTCAACATAAAATTGTCACATGAATACTTTTATTCGGCTCGACATAACACTAAGATGTTTCCAAATTCATCATAGAGCAAAGTATAAAATACATTTACAATTTTCTTTACCCTTTTCGTTTTTTACAATCTTTGTACACACTTTAAACTTATTTACATTTATTAAAATGACTAAGATCAGAAGTATTTTAATATAGTATATACCGGTACATCTTGCAATCAATTCCGCGAAGAACAGTTGATGTAAAATTACATATTTCACATAAGTGCAACTTAAGTTAGGATTTCTATAAGAAGCTTTTTTAGTACTAGCCCTGGTCTAACATATCGGAATTATGGGGAAACGCGCGATTTCACGATTAAACATTTGTATTGCTTAAATCACTGACTGCATAATCATAACATGCACCAATATTTACAACTGTCATACATTGCATCATGGAATGGAATAAGTCCATCTATGTGGATAGCGCGCGATATGAATCGTAAATATATCTTTCTTATTAACAGACCAAGTTGTATAAGGTAGTTAGATTAGATTGTCGAAGTTTTTATACATAGGCGCGGGATTATATTAGCACTTTATTTAGAGAAACCATAACGCTGACATTAAGATTGATTTGATTTAACACCGGCGTCTCAGAGAGACTGTGAATACGTACCACATTTAATTAACAGAAACCAATGTACCATTATAAACATTTAGTTTAAAATGTGTATTCCTGTGATCATAATAATATATTGTCGCATCAACATTTTAGATGTGATATCGATTTATTGGCTCACTTTTTCGGTTCAAAATCTAAATCCGATGGGTGAAAATATACGATATTGCAATAGAGCACTATTTCGCTCAAAGGCCAAGGGATAAACTTCTATGAGTTATGCATGTTCAATATTTTATTTGACTTGCGAACGATTGCAAAGTACAATGTATATGCTTTCATGTAGATGTTTGCTTGCGCATAAGTGCAAGGTGTTTGCCTACATGTAGATGTCGTGTTCAAACGGGATAAGACCATCACTTAATAACTTTGACATGCGGCGTGTTACACATCGTTATTCATTTTAGTTTTTAGATATGTAATCAACTTATAGGCCGACAAATATAAAGAAAAAAATAAAAACACTCCCAATTATTCCGTCCATTCCCTTTTGAAACGTTTTATAATTTTATCAATTTCTAATGATGATTTATCATAAATAAACAAACATTTATCTTCCGTTTGAGACTACGGTATTAATATTTTTCGCTCACTTATGTACAGTGTTCTTTAATTTTTGTAATCTGCCACATTAAAAAAATGTCATTTCGACAATCTCTTCAAAATAGCTTAACAATACATTTAACTTTAAATATATTCTAATTATCGTAGCAGGTTGACCCATATTTCAAACTGCAAAATTGAGTATTATATCGATTATACAATGTCAGGATATAATTTTAAATGGCCTCGTAACAAAATATGTTCCAACATTTTAACCGTATCACACACTGTCGATTCGGGGCGCATGGTTGTCATCCCAAAATTCTACTAAAACGTGTGAATAAGCTCTCGTTGGTGCACATATTGAATGTCACTGAGACGAAGACGCCATTATCACCAGTCCAGAAGATGTTAACAACTCCATCCGTGGCCGAAATGTGATTTCCCAATGGGAACAAGGTTAGTTCGCTTCGCTTAAAACGTCTGTGAATGATTGTACGTAACTATGGATGCATATGCTTTATCCAATCTCATGAAATAAATAACATCTTAGATAAACCATCTTTAAATCGTAATAAACATTGTTTGTGGAACCAGGCTCGTTAGTACAACAATGTTAATGACAAAGCATGAACATTATCAACGCCTTGTATTACCGTCCTCAGCATAAACCCGTATACTAAGTACTCTTTTTTAATATAGTAGAGAACATTTACGATACAATAACGATGTTTATCTAATGCAATTGTTGTCACATCAACATAGAGTGTCAACATGGATGTAATAATGTTCATGAACGGTTTATAAAACATAAAAAAGAGAATTAATCACAAGAAAACATCAACAAAAAACGATATCCTTTGATGGTTCATGGTTACTTATATCGGTGTTTCTCTAGATTTCAAATTCTTTCTAAATGCAATGAAGATCAAGGCCGACATTCAGAAAGCATTTCATAAATTGGCAATTTTACTTTAGACGCTGACTGTTTCATCTCTATATTTATGTAGAATTTAATGACTGATAACGCCATTATATATAGGAATCCTGGGACGATGCTCGATTTTCAAGATTGAATATTACTATTGTTAACATCACTTGCTTACAAACAATACCGTTCTTAATACTTACAGCTGTCATACAGGGTATCATGGATCTGAATGTTTCCATCTGTATGGGTAACGCGATGTGCGAATATACGAACGGTTAATACATCCCAAATTGAAGTTATTATTCTCAAACCATGTTTGATATTACAGCAAGATTAGCGTCGTTAATAAAATGATCATAATTATGATTTTAACACATACCGGTAATACTTTATTATTTCTTCATAAATGACTCTTCTGATAAATATCGTGATGCCTTAAAAATGTATCGCGATTTATCATGGTACGCTTATGGCGTATCATGCCAGACCTATTGTATTTTGTGGATATGTTGTTTTTACTTTGAAAAAAAAAAAAAAAAAANAAAAAAAAAAAAAAAAAAAAAAAAACACATTTTGCCAAACTTTTAAAAGGTCCATCTAAACAAAAAGCTCTAATCAGGAAGTTTGACGCACCACTAGGACGTTTTTTATTAAAGGAAAACAAAATAGACAGACGTGATGGTGGATTTTACAATACTTTTAAAATGCATTTCAGCATTTATCGATAACCATTGAAGGCGTTGTTAAATGTCATTTAGTTTTGATATGTATTTACATGATGATATATTCATCGAATACGTTAGTAGATTCGTGTATGCAAAATTCCATGTAAAATCGGACACAATCCGTCCAAAACATCAATATTTGCTTTTAATAGATCTATTAAAAATGTCTGCATAAGATCCATACATTAGGCAGTCCCAAAAATTTGTCGAACAATCAATCTGCAGCCGAAATGTGATTTTTCAATTGGAACATGGTTAGTTCGCTTCGCTGCAAACATATGTGAGTGATGTTACGTAATTATAGATGCGTATGCTCTGTCCAATATTCTTAGATAAATAACGTTTCAGATAAATCATCATTAAATCTAAATAAACTGTGTTTGTGGAACCAGGCTCGCGTGTAGCCAGACATTGTAACCGACGAAGCATGAACATAATCATCGCATTTCATTACCGTATGTTTTTATTTAGATTTTCATTGTTTATTTGCGATAGATGGTCTATTGAGCATCGAACAAAATGTATGTTTCTCATTCGTGTAACATTTAAAATCACAAAATCGTGTATGCAAATAATGCATACATGTTTTCTTCTACTTTTATGAGATCTTAGTCATGTGCGACCTTTTTTACATAGATTATGGACTATATAGTTACACCAAAACGCCAAGCAGCCGTACCATGCGGAGTATCAATTGTGTCCCAGCCTTTGAATGGCACTCGAATAATCGGCCCCTGAAGGGTGCCTAGTCCTTGATGACAATGCTCGTGGGAATTCAAGGGGACAACGGATTCATAGGTTACTGTTGATGACAATTCATATGTTCCGTTTTTAACATATTCATGTAGTCACATATATGTACTGTTCTGGTATCAATATCTGATTCAGGTTCAATACACATGTATTACAGCAGTGGACATTATTTTAAATCATACAAGATGAGTTTTTAAATTATGTGAAAACAATCTTGAATTATAACTGCAATAATTTTGTGGTAACATGCGCTGCAGCTGTACCAGTTTACTCTTAAGTATGGCAATCGTGTGGATATTTTACTGATTTTTTAATTTCGCTTTGTTAAAAAAGATTCTCCTTTTTTCATGTCTCCTCCAGTGCTTGTGGCATGTAACAAGTAGGACATCACCCTCTTAAAGAGGCAAAATTCATACAGTGTGTCTTGGAGAAAGAAACGTTAGTTGGATGAAAATGACACTCAGATCTTGCACAATATGTATAAGTTTACAGTAGATGATTGTTTAACCGCAGTTAATCAGGGATATACAGTTACCCGTGTCCGTCTATGGAGCCTAAACTTCTAATAGAAAAAGTATAGGTTCATCGGGTCAAAATGTTAGTTCATATCCCTGCAGTATGTTGCGGAGTTTTGTATTGCAGCTTCCTCTAATTGAAACTCTCCCTCTTAAAATGACCGTGCTTTGTTGATTTAAAATCGTTTATCATAAATTGTTAATACAGTATAATGTATTGCACTTTGTTGACAACTGGGCTGGACCAGTTACAGCATATGTCTCTCACGTGAGCTATTGTGGTCAATCAATGAACGGTTTGGTGCATTTTGCGTCGTCAACCTTAAGCTCCTTATCACTCTTTGAGCTCCTAATCGTCCCTGATCCAATTTTGATGAATCTTGGTGAGAATGTTTATCTTAAAATTTCGAGGCCGAGTTTGAATCGAGGTCATCTGTGTCCCAAAACCAGGTTTTCAGTTTAAATCCAGACAAAATTGTTTCCACTTTAGAAGCCACTTCTATGATTAATCCATGATGGAATTTTATCAGAATGTTTTTCTTGAAAATATCGAGGCAAACTTGGAATCAGGGTTATGTGTGTCCAAAACATTAGATCACCAGGTCAAACGTTATTTTCTTAGAGGCAACATTCCAATGTTGATAAAACTTGCTCAGTGTGTTTATCTTAGCTCATCCAAGTCTTCGAATCTGGGTAACATGCGTTAAAAAATAGGTCACCAGGGAAAATCTTAGAACAATCTTGTTATCAATATATAGGTCTGTATGACATAATCTATTTGATACTTGTCAGAAATGTAAATATTGACAGTATATTGCCAAGTATGAATCTGGGCATCGTGCGTCAACAATATTACTCTAGAGGCCACATTTATGACTTATTGGGTAAAAGATCTTTCAAAATGTTTATCTTGACAATATCTAGGTCGAGTTCGAATCTTAATAGGGTGCTTAAAACCTAGGCCACCAGGTCATGTCACATGCTCCCAAAACATAGGTCACCAGAGCATGTAACCTGTTCCCAAAACCAAGGTCACCAGGTCATGCCACAAGTTCCTCAAACCTAGGTCACAAGGCCATGTCAAATGTTCCCAAAACATAGGTCACCAGTTCATGGCACATGTTCCCAAAACCCAGGTCGCCAGTTCAAGTTTCGATTAAAGGTTTATCTCGAGCTCAGGTGATCGCTTCAGTGCCATCATGGCTCTTTTGCTTCAAGTTATTGGTTTATGACATGAAACGTATGGTTAAATACCTGAAATAAATTGACACTTATATTCGATTAACACAATTTTAATGTGTTATCGTAACAAACATACGTAACTATAAAATGATGATCCTTTGGTCGTAACCGAAATAGAACCATTTTCTCACAACGCGACATAATTATTAAAATCTGATGTAACCGAATACCTCCTCAGGAGCCTAGCAAGCACTACCTTATCCTCGTTCAAGGCGAAGTGCCGACCGATACAGTTCCTGCAACGCAAAAATGCAAATTGAACATACACATTTAGTTCGATGTTAAGCGGCATCAGCATTTACAAACAACAACAACACATACTTATCACACAGGAAATTACATAATTTCAATGAATATGTAAAATGTAAATATTATTAGCTATCTAATTGTACAAATGATATCACTCGTATAATTTGTTGACGCTTAGGAACAAGAATCAGAAGCCAAAATGCAACTATCCAAAATGAAAAAACATGTGATTATTGGAAGTTTTAAAAGCGCGTTTTCGTTGCGTATGTAAGTATTTAAAGGACTTAATAATCGTATAATGCAGAAAATTAGCACAACTACTTTGGCAATTCTTAAAATGGATACCTAAGCATAAATAATCCTATTATACAAATTGAAAATCCAATAGGATACTTTTCCCATGGAGAAAGTTGAAAAAATCCCATGGAAAAAAATCCATGGGAAAAACGTAAAATCCCATGAGGAAATGTAAAAATCCCATGGAAAGGCCAACGTTGTACATAAATTGTTAGATTTTATTAAAATAAAGGAATTTGAATACACTTGTTATGTTATACAAAATAATTAGCAATAATCCAGATGAATGCCCTGCTATTGTACATTTAATCAATTATACATTGTTTTCGACTGACAGAGCTCAAATTGTAGCAGCACTTGAGCGGTTAACAAAATACTAAAACAGAATGATCTAATTGCGAAGTATGGGGATCTATTGCAGCAATTAATATTGAATATATGAACAGAAAGTTTTGCAAAAATATGGTAAATGTAAAACAAATCAACAAATTCAGAAATCATAAAAAAATACTTTAGTCATAATATATCACTTAAATCATTAAACCGTGTAGTTTTGCAATTAAATTACTTGCTGTAATGAAATATTCCCTATTTATACTTAATTGTTCTGTGATAAATCCCATTGATTTCGAGATTTTATTCAACTTTGTTCCGTTCATTTCACTCCATGTAACACGTTACGAAACACCATCATCGATCGCTCCACGAGAAGCTAAAGTCATTATAGAAGGTCATTATAGTTGGCTTTAAATCAAAGAGAACCGCTGTCCGTACTTAAAGCAATTATTTAAAAGACATAATGGCGTCTTGTTACTTGCGGTGCCAACTCGCAATAATGGAATCACAGGGAAACAATTAAGATGAAAACATTCCGGCAGATTCATCAGCAACAATAACAAAAATAATTTGTTCCAAATAGCAATTTATACAAAACATATGCTCTTTAAATATATGAAACTCCATTAACGGAGCAAAATCATCAGCAAACAACAGAGTTAAAGTTATGCGAAATGTCATCTTGATTTCATAAGTAAATGTATTTGAAATGTACGTCACACTGCGACTTCAAATGACCGCGTGATGCAATATTACATGCAGTGCAATTAATGAAGACGTAACGTAGGATATATGCATTGTTATTCGTTAACATGACATTAGCCATTTACAACTATTATGTGGAATATATTAAAAATATATGTAATAATAATGCTTCACCAATTTCATTCGCAATTAGGTCAATAAGTATGATCCAACTGTAACAATGAATATTAATGAAAATAATTTTAAAAAATAAGCATAATGTGTTGCAGTTTGTTTGAATTTCTACGCACTCTATCTATGACATCAGCTTATAAGTGATTTTGTAATTATTGACCCCCAAAAAATGGACAATGGTATAAATAACAGATATTGAACACAAACAAGCCAAAATCTTATTCAGTATGAAAATACGGTGCAGTTTCCATGTTTAAGATTTTTTGCCAAGGCCCTGCCGAAAACAGCACAAACTTGCAGGAGTCCTCTTGAATACTACCATCTGACTGTTAATATATTTATGTGAAGATTAAAATCCTATTTTAGTACATGACAACGATATTATGTATGACATATATACAATACAAGGACCGTTCAAACAAATGCAAAAAGGCAAATGCGCGAGAACACGTATTATAATAAATGTGCGAGAGTGTCATGGAACTTGAAATAAAATATATGACGAAACAAGAATATTTCCCAGAAAGATGCACAACTGAACTCGAATAAGCATTATAAATAAATATGCGTAGTAACTCGGGCTATACACCTTACCAGGTTATTTCGTCATTGTCGCGGTATTGCAAAATGTCGTTTACTTTCTGTTTCGTGCGCAGCTGGTATTCCGGTAGTCTCGCGAGCGCGTACAATGTCCAGGAAATTGAATTTTCAGTGGTGGTAACGTGACGTGTGAACATGGCAAAAAGTGGTCTTAATATTAAATATAAAACGTACGTACCGAACACTGATGCATTATGCAGCTTTACTAGATGTGATTTCCATTTTTTGTAGTGTCATACCAAAATATTATATTCTATAATGTATGTTTTTATTAAATTTGTTTGCACAGTAGGTAGCTTCTTGATTAATACTCCGCTTATGTTTTGTGTAAATATTGCTCAATTTGAATGTTTGCGAATAAACTGGTATTTTAAACATATAAGTGTTATCAATGATTTGAACCAATTTGCAAAACAATTAATTTGTAGAACGAAATGTGTATATATGTATTGTATTTCTTTACTTGTTATGCATGTGTTTACGTCAATTGACTCTAATATATTAAGAATATGTTTCTGCATAAGAAAACCCATGTTAATGTCTTCTATTAAGCATTGTAATCGCCTTTAAGTCGACCTGTTCGCGACGAAACAAATATTTGGTACGTGAAAATGTACATGCGTGAAACACATGTTCTTGTTCAGGGTTTGCGACGACGCTCCCAAACATTTGTGATAGAAAATTATTCAAATAACGAAAATGAGCTTAGCGCGAAGCCGTAGTTTGAACTTGTTTCGGAATAATTATTCTGTCCACGGATTTCGGAAGTAATCATGCGCCGATGCATTAACGAGGACTGTACAGCTTGTTCATTGAATTAGAGATTACATTCAAGAGTGTTGCGCCCGTCCCTGCTCGCCCACATGATTGATATATTGATAATCAGAAGCCAAGCTTATATTTCGTCTCAAATATCTAAACAGAAATCTTATCAGCGATTGTTTTAAAAGATAGATTAAGAGCATCAGTGATTACATTAGGCATTGTTTCCCAAACATATGCTGGCGACGTAATTGCTAGAAAATTCTATCTTGTTTCTCATCAAGGACTTGGTTTCGCCAAAGCCGTGTGTTGCGTGTCAAACAGCATACCGGAAGGTTTCATTAATTTATTTATTAATCTATTACATTTATTTATGTAAGGCAGTTCGGACACTTGTCAATACTATTTTTCACATATACCTTTCACAGGAAGCAGCTCATAGTCCGCGGTCACGCTGCGCCATATTGTGACCTTTTATTTCGTTTGCATATCTAGATAAAACTGAATGTACATTGTATGTATTTTTCGACAACGCATCGATATATGATCAACATGTACTGCATTTGTATTTGCGTGTTAGTAAAACGACTGACATTTACAAGTTTTGACAAAAATATAAGTCGTTACAATAATTCCATTATTATAAATAATGTTATCTTTGTTTAACAATAACGGGCCTCCGTACTTTCAAACATGAACGTGTCCACTACGTTACGGATGGCCGTCAGTGACATCCCACATGCATGCTAGTCTATACCGGACAGCAGGAAGTCCAGGTATATCCGGTCTAAAAGACTGGCCAAACCATCCTGAATTTATATAAATTTAAAGCAATTATTGTCGTATCATATGTCCAGTACAAACCGGAATATACATAGTATTTAACAAGCCTATGTAATAGAATGCTTTGATAAAAGACTGTTCCTTTGAAATGTCAAAACCCTCTTTAAATGTGAAACGTTTTTTAAATACATTTTGCTTTTTATTTATTCTTATCAAGGACCTGTTTGTCGACATTTCTTTAATTTCCCTGTTAGACTTGACATAAAATACGTACGATGAATAAAATTGCATACCGCGTTTTTTTCAAGCTGTGTAATTACAGTATATGTATCAATATCGTGACCAGTTCTGCTTTCTGCTTTTGTATGACGTCCTCTGCTATTCTGTATACATAGTCGTTGTTCTGTTTGAACTTCCGCCACATTT
The DNA here is from genome assembly GCA_007657795.1 of Dreissena rostriformis. NCBI lineage: Eukaryota > Metazoa > Mollusca > Bivalvia > Myida > Dreissenidae > Dreissena > Dreissena rostriformis. The sequence goes on along the minus strand of VMBQ01000687.1, from coordinate 153,197 downwards.
CGGTCATGTTGAACATCCAGTCATAATACAGCATAAGAATCCTGACAACGGCAATGAAGAAATAGTTTGTCAAATGAAATATGAAATATGGATGTCTAGCATGAACATGTTGACGGGATGTGTTATTCCTATTGGAACGTCGTTGACAAAGTCTGTCGAAAAAGAAAATATGAACGTTTTTGGCTTCCACAATGTTTATGGATCTTTTGCAAGCAATATTGATGCTTCTTCATGTAGATGCGCGATGATGATCTGTAATATTAACTATATGATGCTATATTCTTAAATCTTTTTGTAAAAAGAAGGGATGTAGTTGTTACGTGTTCATAATTTCATTTCATCGTGCATCAAAAAGTTGTAACTATGTTGCTCTGGTCTCTTCCTACCATTGAGTAATTAAATAGTAATTAAATTGAATGCGTCTTAATTCCCTTGTATTACTGTTAAATTTGATTTGTAATGCTATGAGGCTAAATTCTATTTACACGTATATGTATTATGAATGTTGCTGGGCCAAGTGTGAGGTTGAGCGCAATGTAACCGGTTTAAACCCCCAATGCTTAGCATTGACCGTTCCAAGGCGGTGATCCCAGCTTTATTCTACTATGTGTGTATGTTGTTTCAATTTGTGCCGTACTGTACTGTTTTGGCAATTGGTTCCTTGCCATAAATAAAGGACCACGAAGGTGTGTATATTAGAAATGCGATATTGCTGGAGCGCTGGAGTTTCACTTCTTAATATTATAAATGTGCATAACATGATACATTTCTAGACAATAACATGTTTTATTAAAACACTTTGATCACTGGTGTGTAAATGACATTTCCGAAGTATAATGAACATTTAAACATTTGTTGTTAATACAAAAGTTCTCCTTATCTAGTGCCCTAGATTTTTGTTTCTTTCCATTCTTCACTCTATTTGTTATGTTAATCATACGCTGGTAGGCCGTGCGTTCACGCGTGCATGTATAAGGTTATAAGTATTTGGTAGGCCCGGACTATAAAGTGATGAACCCTTCCTGTTCCCTCGCCCACCAGCGTTCGAAGAGTTCACTGACTGCTGTCAGAAAGAGATGTGGCTTGCTGAAAATAACAACACGTTGGTAAACGCCATGTAATAATGAATGTTCGAGTTATCATTGATGATTGGCCAATAAAGCCGATGTGGAGTTTCGACGCGAATGAATTCAATGCACGGTTGCGCGATCCCGAGTGATGTCATTTCCCTTCAACAGAACGACAAAGAGTTACTGACCGATATAAACAGCGGTAGTTAATTTCTATTTAACAGTGAACTTTATGTCTAATGATCTGTCATTGTATGTCTATCCTTATCTGTCCGTTTTACATTGTAATTATATCGAACATTCAGCGTGTACTCGTTTTATGTTTAGCATTTGTTCAGATTTTGCTTTAACGAGAAAATACGAAAGGGCAATGTAATCCATTGCACATCTTGATTGCATTCACAGACAGTCTCTTTAATGGCAATAATGTCATCTTTATCTGGAAATAAAATTAATTTTGATTTTAATTTGAGTGACCCCGACATTAGAAATCCGTCAGACTTTAAGTTCCCAGTAGTGATCAATCGAGAGCACCACATTTCAATGTCCGATTTGTTATTTAACACCTTACGCTTACGTTTGAAATGTTAAACATTTATATTCAATATATTCATAACTTTATATTTAAATTAACTTACTGTATTAAATATTTAAATATTATTATTATTATTATTATTATTAGTATTATTCAATATTATTCAATACTTATATTCATAACTTTATATTTTAATAAACTTGCTGTGTGAGTGAAAATTCTATTTTGTTCTATTATCAACTCGATTGTAACCAATCTCTTTGCAAACACATTTAACTGGTAAGTTCCGAACATAGATTCTTAGTTAATAGAAGTAATAATCACACTATTTAGTCATATTTGACATAGTTTGACTATGGCATTTTGTATCTTAATTTTTTATATCTTTCAATACTTCCGGGCAGGTAACAATTAATGTATATACATACTCTATTATACATTTTATATTACTTAAACATATGTCAATATCGTTATACTAGTTACAATTGTATTCGAATTACTACTACGAATCACGAACCAAACACTTTACTTGTGCATGAAGTTTACGTTTAGACTCACGAACGACGTCACATTTAGATAGCAAATAGCAAAAACAATACTTGACTTTTTCATTATTCGGCGTAGCTGTCTAGACCAGGGTTTGCTCTTTATTGACAATTATCAACAGCCGCTAAAATGTTGGAGAAATTTCCCTAAAATGACCCGAATGAGTAATTTCAGAATATTGCATTGGCTTATTTGATAGAATTCCTCAAACACTTTGGTTACGTATCTTTTATTAATGCAAAATCAGATGTAAATCAGGCGTATTTCTAAACATTGCTTACATTTATTGACTGTTTTATGTATCAATCTTAACCTTGGAAGACTTGTTGTGAATTGAATGAGCTTATTTTTTATTAAATGGAGTTATTTATTTTCCATTTACATCTTCATTAAGGAGAGGTCAGTGTTTGGAAGGCCTATTGTTCAGTATTAGATATTATAGTATTCAATGTATACTTAATCCAATGCCTATGGCAAATATATGTAGTGATATGCACGTTCTAAAAATAGCTCAATAGCAGAATGGTTCATACACTGCTGATCGGTATATACTGTACGTCTGCGCTTTTAAGTTTTGAAGATGGATTGTTTATGTTGTATACCGATTAATAATACCAAAATTAAAAGAAATTTGCAATCGACGGTTGTATTGCATATGTATTATATGTTCATGATCCTCTCTATAAATAACGTATAATGCTATTCTTCTAGAGGTTGTATTTGGAATGGTGGCTTTCGGCAAGTCACACTTTTCTCATATTGACGAAGTATTTGCAATGGCTGAAACTTGTTTTTAGTAATTCAGGGACGTATATGTCCCTGAGTGCTTGGAGTAACTATAATTTAGTATTTAAGTCTAACTGTTTAAAATGTGTTTAAAAGAACTTAATTTACCTGTCTTCTGACCATTACAAGTATTACAAACGCCGTATATCTTTATAAAAAATGTGTATAGAAAGTTTCTTATTCGTATAATGACTAAATGAGAACACTTTCATGCCAAGTAATCGGGAATCTAACACCGTACACATTGATTTATCGCTTCTTCCCGAGATTCATTTTGATGACCTGGAATTTTTACTATACGATGTTTGTGAAATCTTGTAAGCAAGAAGGGTGTCTGAAATATTGTCAGTAAGAAGGGATTTGGTCGATACTGGTATTTACACAAGTTCATTATGTTGTTACGGTAAATGTTACACCATTGGGTAATGACATTGCAATTAAATTGAATGTTTATTTTTCTTCATTGCTATTTAATTTGAATTGCGATGCTATAAAATGAAGTATTATTTACAATAGTGTGTTTTGTGATTATGCTAAATTTAAGTTCAGGCATGCCTTCAAACCCCTTGCTTTGTATGGATCGTTCCAAGATGATAGCCTCAGCCTAAATTCTTTGTGTATGATAGCCTCAGCCTAAATCCTTTGTGTATGATAGCCTCAGCCTAAATCTTTTGTGTATGATAGCCTCAGCCTAAATCCTTTGTGTAACAATGTTTTACATCAAATTGTATGTATTGTTGTGTATTGTAAAGGCAATTGATCATTCGCACTAAATACAAGGAAAGCGTGTGTTAACAAAAATATCGATCCTGTTAATGTTTCTGGAGTTTCACGTTTCTTATCCATTCTTGGCTTAAACACTATGTATTTAGTTAATTGAAAGTACATATAAGCAATACAATACAAACATACAGATTATTTTCGAACACTATACTAGACAGATAGAAATGAGAAAAGAGCTCGAGACTTATGCTATGTCTCTCTTCTGTCAGTGAGAAATAACGACTATTCATATTGAATGACCAACGTTCAAGTTGAACAACAATATTTATATTATTGTCAAATATATAAATATTACTTTTTTAGAACATTCGCTACTTATAATGGTTATAACTAAAATGTAAATCTTGCTTAAATTGGTTGAGAATATTTTATATATTTTTTATATTCCGTATACGTTATTTTGACTTTATAAACACATTACGACTTTTTACATGTTCTTGATATTCTTATGTAGTGAATACCAATCATTTACAATTTCACAACGTCGTTTAAAAACGTGCCATACACAGTATAACTTTCGACGTCCCTTAAAGCGCCAATTCATTTCGATGTCTCTTTAAATGCGAATTCAAGATACGATTTTCTCCATTTCATTAAAACATCTCTTTAAATTAGACGTATACATATACAATACGTCTGGTACGACTTTCGCCTATTCACTACGGCGTCTCTTAAACATCTTTTAAAATATGACATGTATGTTACGACGTTCGATTTTTCAGCACCATTCATCTCTTAAAATGCTGCACATATAATTAGACCCCCGCAGTTTAACACGTCGGTAAAGGGGATGTGGCATTTGCAGCACGCTTTAAACTGAACTCTAATCGAATTGTCTGATAACACGTGCCTTTTAAAATATAAATGATATGGTACGACCTTCGATATTTCGTTAAGGTTTTGATATAAAGTGAATGTGACAAATACAATATATTTCACTCCACGGTAAATAAGTACTACGGGGCAAATTTTTATCTACTTAAACTGACAACAACTCTTCTTTTCTCAGGTGTAGGAGGAAGAGAATAAACATTGAAATATTTTAAAGAGAAATCCACACACACGCTATGTGGNAAAATAAACTTAGTTTTGAACGGAATACTTCATAGTTACTGAACACCTTCATGGCTTAAATAATTAAGTGAGAACTCATAACGTGTACCAATATTTGCAACTGGGCGTTCAATTATTCCATCTCTGTGGATAGCGCGCGATATTAATCGTAAATATATCTTTTTTATTAACAGTCTATGTTTGATAATGTAGTTAGATTAGATTGTCAAAGTTTTATTGACAAATGCGGATGTCTTTATGAACATTTTATTTAGAGAAACCTTAACGCTGACATTTAGATTGATTTAACACAGGCGTTTCAGAGAAAATGTAAATACGTCCCACATTTAATTAACAGAACCTCTGTACCATAATGGACATAAAGCATAAAATGTACTCTTCCTATGATCATAATATATTGCCGCATTAACATTCAAGATTTAGTACAAAAGTCTCGATGTAATGGCTCACTATTTCGGTTCAAAATCAAGCTCCGATGGGTGCAAATATACGATATTGTAATCCATCACTGTTTCGACAAAAGACCATGCAATAACTTCGATGAGTGATACATGTTCAATATTTAAATTGACGTTCGTACAATTGCCAAGTATTTGCCTACCTGTAGATGTTGACTTGTGCACTATTGCAAGCTGTTTGCTTTCATGTAGATGTTGACTTGCCCACAATTGCAAGGTATTTGCCAACATATAGATATTGACTTGCGCACAATTGCAAAGTATTTGCCTACATTCATATCTTGACTTTCGCACAATTGCAATGTATTTGCCTACATATAGATGTTGACTTGCGCACAATTGCAATGTATTTGCCTACATGTATATCTTGACTTGCGCACAATTGCAATGTATTTGCCTACATATAGATGTTGACTTGCGCACAATTGCAATGTATTTGCCTACATTTATATCTTGACTTGCGCACAATTGCAATGTATTTGCCTACATAAAGATGTTGACTTGCGCACAATAACAATGTATTTGGCTACATTTATATCTTGACTTGCGCACAATTGCAATGCATTTGCCTACATATAGATGTTGACTTGCGGAAAAATTGCAATGTATTTGCCTTAATTTATATCTTGACTTGCGCACAATTGCAATGTATTTGCCTACATATAGATATTGACTTGCGCACAATTGCAAAGTATTTGCCTACATTTATATCTTGACTTGCGCACAATTGCAATGTATTTACCTACATATAGATGTTGATTTGCGCACAATTGCAAGGTATTTGCCTTCATTTATATCTTGACTTGCGCAAAATTGCAATGTATTTTCCAACATATAGATATTGACTTGCGCACAATTGCAAAGTACTTGCCTACATTTATATCTTGACTTGCGCACAATTGCAATGTATTTGCCTACATGTAGCTGTTGACTTGCGCACAATTGCAAGGTATTTGCCTATATGTTGATGTTGACTTGCGCACTATTGCAAGGTATTTGCCTACATGATGATGTTGACTTGCGCACAATTGCAAGGTATGTGCCTTCTTATCGGGTAAATATATGAAAACAAACTATCANAAAAAAAAAAAAACACATTGCTACAAAATGTATTTTTACTGATCGTGGTAGGGCTGTAGGTATTTTCTAACCTATAAAAAGTTTACCGAAATCGGACCTCCGTAAAGTTGTTTTTTTATGATGGCCAACAAGATGGCCGCCAAAACCTACTTATAATAATTACCATGTAAGTATCCACTCAAATTTGATGATTTTGGTGTCTTTATCTAGGTTTCAGGGGGGGCAAAGAAAACTTATGTTAGTCTATTTCGAAACATAGAAATTCAACAAGATGTGCGCATGACCGCAAACACAATCACCACAAGTACATAACTGCTGATTGAAACGTGATGATTGAGAAGTGAGCCAATGTAAGGTAAGTCAAATATGTTTTTCAACGTTGCACTATAAAGCAACAAATGTTTCAGTGTAATTTGACTAAACATTGGTCTAGACCTTAAACCTGGATTTAGTCGGCTGAAGAGGCTCATTAGCCTAATAAAAAGGATGTCAAAGTAACCCTCTTTAATCACATGTTAAACTGGTTCAAAATAACTGTTTCAGATAGCACACAGCAATTGTTAAAAAATTGTTAGATTCTTACTATATTGCTCTATTTGTGTCTAAGCATACGTGTCATGTAAGAGACTTAGCCTGTGCTTTATAAAAAACGTTTGAAAAGTTACCTCACTTAATCATAAGTACACAAATGTATTTGCATTGAAAATAGCTGACACAAATTCTTGTCTATGATCAATATGTTCTCTGGGGACGAATCGTGCATTCTGTCAACATAACACGTTGTTTGCAATCTTGCCATGAAGCACAAAATTCCCACAATTGTGAAGTTTGACAAACCCTTGTATTGGAATGCTGCCGAAATCATCATTGATGCGCCACAACGTAGTTGCCTGGACAAATATTGTTTTGATGTCGGGGTGTTTTCATACAATATTAACTTGCTGGGGGCCATAGGATCCCTCATAGAAGGCACCAGTCTCAAAAACATACGTTAAACTATATATGGGGCAAATGCAATTGTGCACATGACAGGGAAAGCTGTCCAGAAGGATTTGCGGGGCTATTCTATTTTGTTGACATGTGACTTCACAGCCAGCTTATAGCCGAATTGACCCGGGAAGATCACGAGATTAAGATACTGCTGAATCAAGCCGAGGAAATGTAATCATCCCGTCTGAAGGGCGAGACGAAGCAAGCAGATGCTCAATGTTCTGATATTTTGATCAAACTCGAGATGGCTACAGAGAAGAAGAAACATAAACTTGCCAAGACCTCAAAGACAAGCAAATTATGGCTGAATGATCAGCGTATGGTCAGCATGGAAAGGATGTTGATCAAGGCGAATCGTTCTGGGTGTTGGCTGATGCATTTGCAGGCAGTGTCCGATTGTCCATCTGTCTATGCTGCAGCTGAACAATTCAATTACCTGCGATCTGCTTATTACTATCTGCGGCAAATGAGCAACCTTGAGAAAACGCACCCAGACGTTCACGAAAGATCGTTGATGGTTTTCACGTTGTTCGTAGGATCATTCAGTGCTGGGCTGGGCTAAGCATCAATATTGTCATTGAGGAAACATAGATGAGGTCTCTAAAAAGCAAAGGTGGTCTGACTCGCGGCAGTGTGATGACCGATGAAATGCAAAACCTCAGGACCCTATCTGCACATTTAACAACCGAGTATAACAGATCTGACCTTTACTACAAGTCCACAACACAAAGACTCAACTAAGGCGTGCAACAAAAGAGATGCCTCTGCTCTCGAGAAAATGCAGACAAAGTGTACAGCTAGCTCACCCTACGCAGCTGATCCTTCTCTTAGAAACATTGACAATGTGATAGTGGCTGGGTCAGATGTCACTGTTCATGCGATTGAGACGGCTGGTTAAAAGATGTTTTGAGATATCAAACACAAGTCGGCCTTTGCTTATAAATTCAAGAGAAAATACAAAGCCTTAACTCTTGGAGATAACTCCTCTGTAAAGATGCTTCTGACCGTGCTTTTGATCCTATCCTTCTTTACCAACATTTCCTGGTAGTGTCAAAATATGGAGATATTTCCCTTGAATACATACGGTCGTATTAGCTGAGCCCACGTCCTCCAGCTAACTTTGAAGCCAAGAACATACTTCTTAAAACAGACAATCCTCAAATCGCTCAGGCAAGTAAAGATCATGCTACAGACGCATCAAGCGAGGCTATATGAACTGTATTCCTGAAACAGATCTTTACGTGCTTGATGTTGTTTATTCTCTCCATCGTTTATCATGGAAAAATGGCGACCCATATAACGCAATAGCCGATTCAAATGTAGATTGCCATGTAAGGAATTACGGACAAGCTACAGTGGTGTTCAATTGGTACGAAAACGGTCCTTCTATCTAAGACAAAATACACCAGAGACGAGGAAAAACCCTGAACCCTATTGTGAGTTTCACCAGAGAAACAGAATGCTCGTGCAAAAAGGAGGACTTTTTGTCTCGTGGCAGGCAAGATTGCTCTGATCAGCACAGCTATGACTAAAAAGGGATGTAATTTCGTTCTGTCACCAGGAATGTGACGTTTATATTGTTTAAGAAGCAGTGGAACGATCCCGTCATAGCACCACAACGTTGGTGGGTGAGGATACAGATTATCTCATCTTGCCCCTGCATTACTCCGATAGGGACAATCTTCTTTCGCTCTTACGTAAACAAACAGTCGAAGTCACACAACGTGTATAATAATAACCATTGACAGAATGTTAAGGAGACAAAGTGTGCAATGAGTTGCTCTTTGTTCATGCTTACTGCAGCTGTGTTCAACTTCAAGGAAATTTAGGCATCGGAAAAAAGTCAGACTTTCGGAAATTAATAAAACCTGCCCTATCATGAAGTTGTGTGCTAGCTCCTTCCTTCTTCCAAAACGGTCTCAATGGAAGATATCAAATGTCGGCAACTGCTTGATGGTTGATCTGTTTGGTGGCAAGCCCAGCCATTCCTTAAAATCACTGCGCCATAACATTTTCACAAAAAAGTCCCTTCTGCCAAAACAGTCGTCACTCCTAAGCGACTTCCACCAACATCGCATGCAATGGCGTTCCATAGTCAACGCGTATGTTATCAAATCATGGTATGGATGGGGATGGCACATAATATGAAACCGACAGAATGCAGATGTAACAGTACAGCGACCAGTTAATTCCAATCATGACCAAAAACAAGAGAACCATTGAAAATCATCCATTGTAACTGTTCTGTAGGATGTGAATCCTCTCGATGCAGCTGCAGACGCAATGAACTCTCCTGCACTACTATATGTGGCACTTTCCAAACTGTTATAATTCAAACAATTCTTAAGTGGTCGCTACTGAGGAGGAAGGCGACACCGACAATTTAACGCTCTGAGAAAATTGCTATGGGCAAAGATGATTGTATATAAGGTGGTAGTGGACAGCTGAATGTCATGTATTCTATTGTTTAATTATTTAACTTATAAGTGATACAAAAAATCAATTAAAGTTTTCCTGGTCTCGGAAACTATGATGATTGACATAACCATCATTACGTGTCACTCAAAAGGTTTTGACTTGTTGTCCTTCGTATTGTTGGATTTCTGTGTAATTAAATAAACTTTCACTATATCTGATGACTTTAATGTGTTCTGTGCCCCCTTAAACCTAGGTATAGATATCTAAATCATCCCATTTGATTGGATACTTACATAGTTATGATCATAAATAGGTTTGCGCTGCCATCTTTGTGCCGTCTTGAAAAAACTACATTCCCGAAGTCCGATTTCGGTTAACTTTAATTTGTTATATGGTACCTTCTACCTCACCAGGATCAGTTAAATAACTTTTGTAGCAATTTTTGGGAGGTCAAAATGTATATTGACCCAACTACTACACACATATGTTGACTTGCGCACAATAGCAACGTATTTGCCTACATGTAGTTGTTGACTTGCGCACAATCGCAACGTATTTGCCTACATGTAGTTGTTGACTTGCGCACAATTGAAAGGTATTTGCCTACATGTAGATGATGACTTACGCACAATTGCAAGGTGCAAGGTGGTTGCCTTTATGTATATGTTGTGTTCAAACGGGATAAAGATCTCCATGTAAACACAATATTGACACGCTAAAATATGTTATAATAACTAAGCGTACAGAGACTGATAATTAAAAAACATAATCATTGTTTACGTTAATTATAAAATTATATTTAATACAAGTCTTTGTGACGATGCATCATTTGAATATTTACATATTGGCACATAAATGAAAAAGTAAATAATAAAAAAAAATCATCATCGTGACACGGTAGAGTTATACATTGCTTTAAAGATATTTCGTCCGATTTTTGGAATTCGATGACAGTATGTGAGTCTCTGTTTAAATTAAAGTGTAGGCAATGAATGTCACTGAGATAAAGACAACATTAGCACCAGTCCAGAAGCTGCAAACAACTCCATCCGTAGCCGAAATATGATTTCCCAACGAAAACAAGGTTAGTGCGCTTCGGTGCAAACGACTGTGAGTGATTGTACGTAACTATGGATGCATATGCTTTATACAATATTCTTAAATAAATAACGTCTTAGATAAGCCATCATTAAATCGTAATAAAAATTGTTTGTGGAACCGGGCTCGTTAGTAGGACAATTTAACCGAAGACGCATGAACATTACCTACGCCCTTAATAACCGTCCTCAGCATGCACCCAGTTACTTAGAACTCCTTTTGAGAATTGTATAGAACAATTACTATACAATAACTATGTAAATATACTGCAATTGTTGTAACATCAACACGTAGTGTCCCCACGGAAATAATAATGTTCATGAACGGTATATTATACATAAAAAAGAGAATACAAAACTTTAACAAGAAAACAACAACACAAAACAATATCCTTTGATGGTGTGATTATCGGTGTGACTCTAGATTCCATAGTGTTTTTTAAACGCAACGTAGATCAAGGCCGGCATTTAGAAAGCATTTCATCAATTGGCAATTTTACTTTAGACGCTTACTGTTTCATCTTTATATTTATGTAAACTTAAATGATTAATAAAGCCCTAATGTATAGGAATCCTGGGACGATGCTCGATTTTCAAGATTAAACATTTGTATTGTTCAAATAATAGGCTTACAAACCATGCCGTTCGTTAATACTGCTGTTATACATTACATCATAGATTTGAATTTTGACATCTCTGTGGGTTGTGCGATTTACGAATATACGAATGGTTAATACATCGCACATTTACGTTCTTATTCTCAAACCAAGTTGGATAATGAAGTAAGATTAGCGTCGTTAATAAAATTATTATATAATTTAAACATTTACCGGTAATACTTATATTTCTTCATTAATGTTTTTTTCTGATACATATCGTGATTCCTAAACACTGTGTAGTGCTTCATGATGGTACGCTCCTGGCGTATCATGACAGGCCCATTGTATACTGTGATTATGTTGTTGCTTTTATTTTGAAAGAAAAAATAAACATCAACAAAAACCATCAAAAAACCATTTCGCCTATCTTTTAATAGGTCTATTTAAGTCAAAGCTCTAATCCGGAAGTTTGAAGTACCATTAAGGCGTTTTTAATTAAAGGAATACAAAATAGACAGACATGATGCTGAATGTAACAATACTTTTCCTATACATTTAAGCATTTATCGATAACAATTTAAGACGTTGTTAAATGTCATTCAGTATAACGAATGATAGTATTAAAAGCCTCTGCATTTGATCGTAATATTATGTCGCCTCCTCTGTATTGTTCGTTTTAAAGACTCTCTGTTTCGGTCAAAGACCAAGATTTGATGGATGATACATGTACGATCAATAAGTCTACTTATGTATAAATGCAAGATGTTTGCAAACATGACGATGTTTAGTTAGAAAGCAATACTCATAACCGAGACAAATTTTATTGTGCAAAGATACCAAAGTTTATAAAAAATACTTAATCATACTCATCATTGCTTGTCGCTAATTTAACAAAAAAGCAACTTTCAATAGAAGTCGGAAGCCTGTAGATGTCATTGACGCGAAAGGCATTTCTTGAAATATGGCACCAACATATAGTAGTTCTTCCATAGTATAAATATCATTGTCATAACAAGATCAGACATTTATTAACTTTAAAGCACCTTTAATCCGATTATTGAAAGACAGGTTTATGTATGTGATTTTTTCCCCTTATTTTTAACGCGAATAAAATCGGAGTCAGCAGTCAAAGTTCAGTTCAAATTGAAAGATAATAAGGCAGATTACATTCGCATTATGGTTGTGTACATGAGTATTTTGGTGCAGTTTAAAAGTGCCTTTGTGTCATCATTTCACACAAAAAACAAACACTTCGACTCATAGACTATCAGGTTGACAAAATAATATATTTCACTGGCACCATTGAATAATATGTATATCTTTCTCGCAATAATAGTATAATTTTAATGATAAAATAGCCTCAAAACAAACATGTTCAAATATGTTTACATGTAAAATATAAATCGATATTGTCAATGAATCTCTGAAAAGAAACTTTCCTGAAGCAAAAACTATTTACTGTTTCTTTTCTCAAACAACGCCTAATTACACGACTCAAATATCACTTATTAGAATGTAATTGTTTCAATAAAACCAGACGGTCTTGCCCAAAAACGATTGAAGTGAAGTGTGAAATTACAAAACTTGTCATAACTGAAATCATGTCTAGTTCCATCAATATTCTTTGAATTCCAAGACATGTACACAATCTTCAAATCCTCAGTTTTATGTAAAATGGTGTACAACATAACATGACAAAACATGCGTTTTGTACATAATATACATTAAATTGCTCTTTTAACGTAACACTTTTATTATTCTAATTTTATAAAACATGACTCAACATGAGTGAGGTTTAATCGTGCTGCACGTTGAAATGACATAAGGCGAATAGTATTGATTTTTGTTGACAATTTTATTCTCGTGGAACAATCCGATTTTATAAAACATACACATATATATGTTAACATATGTGATCGCATTTAATTAAAAAATAAAGTAAATAGGCAGTTAGACGAACATAGCTCAAACCGCAGGAGCAAGACATGTTATACACAAATACCACATGACACTTTTGTTTTGAGGAGAAAAAACGATGCTTATTAGAATATAATTGTTGAAACAAAATCTGCGCGATTACATCAGGAAATCATTTTCAGGAAGCGTTAAATAGCTATTTGTTTCAAAATGTTTAACATTAATGAATTTGTGGCAAATTATTCCAATATTCTAGTATATGGGCAAAAACAAGAGCAGCATTGTTGTCTCGAAAATTCGGAAAATAAAACAACAGCGTGTATTGTCATCGCAAAGTCACTTTATACATAATGTGTTTCTATGTTGATGGCTTTATGCATACCATCTTGGTGTAGACTACATAGACAATTGTAGTTGAAATTGACTACTTGACATTATACAGTCTTATTATAGAAAACGTATGACGTTGCCTGTTTGCCATATAATAAGTAGCCTTGGGTGCATTGTTGTGCGAAGTTTGAATTAAATCAGGTATCTACAAAGGTGCGTGTAAAAATTGTATGTGCCGCTTATTACAAATGCCGCGATTCTGATGTAATAACATGAAAACCTTGTTTATTAGATTTAATTCGAGCTCCGACATGACACGGCGTTATTTCTTGTCAGAGTCAACAGCTGTGTGTGATATTTGATAACTTTGTTTGTACTAGTATGTGCTTTATCCAATATAGTTAAATACATATCTTAAACAGAAAATTCACTAGCATCAGTCCTAACAAATATCTTTTACATTACAATGTTCTGCAATTTTATGTGGGTATTATTGTAGGATCCGTTATCATTTACTATCTAGTAGTCATCACCATAAAAAATAATTTTCACGACAACATCATGCGAACAAAATACGAGGGTTGTTCCAGAAAATCATAGAAACGTTGCATAGTTTCGTTTTTGTACTTAACTTGTATTTACCTGGCAGCAAACACTAGCATAATACCAATATGAAATGCATTGTAAACATTTAATTAACTGAGAGATTACGAGCACAATATTGCAGTAGTTTTGAATGTTTCTAACTATTTCAATTATTATTACGAGCACGATATTGCAGTAGTTGTGTGTATTTTTGACAATTTAACATATAATCACGAACACGATATTACAGTAGTTTAACGTGTTTTTTTTAACTATTTCACATATCATCACGAGAACGATATTGCAGTATTTTTGCGTGTTTCTGACAATTTCAACTATGAGCAAGCATAAAGATCTTAAAATAGATCTGAAATGATGAACGTCGTTCCGGTTAAAAGGCTCAAAAGTGACGCGCCGACAACGCGCTTGATGGTTGAGGAACTATCAAACAGACACCCGCGATGGTCAATGGTGCAAGTATAATAACATTCAAAGGAACAGTCACTAAACTATAATGTCTTTGATATTTTTTTATTTTTTTCATATTAATGTATTTATTTGATGACACTATTAATCAGTAGGGCTAAGCAGCATCAATTAGAGTAGCTGATTTGGTACTGAAAATGAGCACGATGAAATCAAATCAATATTCTATGTAATTACAGTTAAATTAAATTAGTTTGCAATCTGAATGCTCGTCCTAATTGACCAGTCCCATTGTGTACATATATCGAGTACACAAATGTCTAAACATTTGTTTTTATGTTCAATATAAATTGAATATGCAGAACACACAATCCATTTTAAATTCCTTTTCTTGTATAACTTTTATTTCCACGATCAAAATTGTGTTTATTAGAACATAATAGTTCGAACATAATTGCCATAAGCCGCCCAGATCCGAGTCAACTATTACGTGAAGTGTGAAATTTCCAAATGTGTCATATTGAGATTAAATTACCAAAATAATCGGAGCCTCCCACCACATTATGGAATTTATTAGTAAATGATGACGTAGGAGTTTAGCTTAAAATGATTCCAACATAACAACATACGCATCGTCGTTATACAATAGTTATACCTAACATAGAACATCTATTTGCCATTGATTTGTTTGTAACTATATGAACATTGGAAGAGAAGCGCCTCTAACCAAAGTCATTGAAAGATTCAATCTCGAATACGTATAACAATGCATTTTCTTCCGTCACACTGCTAAGCATAGCTGACCCTTTCGCAAATAAAAAATGGCTAAATTTCCCAATTATTAGAAACATTCGCAATCCTTAGCGAAATAGCGAGAAAAATACAAAATCAAGTACGATCACGTTCTTTGAAAGTAATTTCTTTGTGAGACTCAAATTGTTTATCTTTTCAATTAACAAACAAAAGAACCAAATTCAGATCAGGTCAGAACGATCAGAAGGCCTGAGTCGTCTATCAACTTTTTACTTCTTACAATAATAACGAAGTCACAGTGAATGCGCTATCTGTGATCTAAATCGTCTGGAAGTCATTTCTGAAGACAGATGATGTTGCAAAAAATCACTGCTCTTGAAACGTTTTTAGAAGCTTATAATTGTGATGTTATTTTGTGAGGCGTTTGAGCGAAGTGTTCATTTTATGGTGAACAGTTTAATAGGCGGATCACACGCTCTGTTGTTGCCATCTTAAGAAGTGCATATGATCCAATGTATCTGAGGTTGTTTTTTACGAATGCCGCTTCTCTTGGGTATTTAAATAAATCGCCTTAAACAAAATGTGATTTCCCAAACGAATCGGCGTTAATTTCTTACCCCTTTTGCAAACGTTTGTGATGATCAATATAAATGTTAAAATGTTTTTCAGTTAAACCGCTATCAGTTCAAAGACACTGCATAATTACTAAGACCGATATTAAGTGTGTCGACTGTATCCGTGCTGGGCCAGTGTTTTTGTATGATATAGCCGACATCAGCACATATATAACGTAACATCTCATTACAAGTAGTTAAACATGACATAATACATACTAATGACATGGAAATATATAATGTCGAAAACAGTCAGTATTAAAATACAGTTATTTTACATAATTACGTTAAATTGTTGTAACATATTCAGTACTTTGTGTTTTAAATATTAATCCATCAATATAGAAGTACAGAGACATTCTCCATCTATTACTTCTATAACACGCTCTTGACGTATCGATATTGAAGTACAGTCTAACCTGTCAATAAAGACCACTGAAGGGATTTGGTCGTTGTGGTCTTTGTTCACAGGTGGTCTTTATTCGCAGGGTCGATTGAAAGGAATTGAAATGATTTGGAGGAAATCGTTGTGGTCTTTATGGACAGGTGGTCTGTATTAAAAGGTGGTCTCTGGGACAGGTTTGACTGTAAAGACATATTCTTCAGCTATTACTTCTATAACACGCTCTTGACGTATCCTTCAAATCGAGCGATGAGGAGTAAGCTTGTTTATGTATGTTTATACTGTCTATGGCTACGATAAACTTTAAAGTGTTATCTCAATCTCCATGTTGTTAGTAGGTTCTATTGATTTAACATTCCTATAATATGCTTATTTCACAAAAGAATGCACGGTTTACTTTTCGTGTTATAGTAAAATGCTGGCAATTTCACTTGGAAATAATAATCAAGTAAGAAGATATAAACAAGTGCAGTAACGATTGTTAAATCTTGACCAAACAAATAAGAATAGGACATACAGAAACATACAAACATACATAATGAATAAAAGGTATGTGCAAATATGTTTGTTTTGTTTCATATGTTTGTTTTATAGATGCGTATAAGATTGATATAACATATTTTCGATCTTATTAATTATTGAACATAAATCAGTATGGACATGTCTTAAAATTACAATGATTCGACAAAGATTTGAAACACTTGAATATACGTTTACAAATTCACGTTGCTGATCGACGTATGTGCGTACAGACGTTTGAAAGTAAACATATTTTCATATATAATTTACAAATGTAATCATAGTTTCATTAAAGTCACGTAGGGCTCACATAGTATTTATAATAAAACTCATTATGATCAAGTAATATGTGTTGACCATTCTATAATGTTTAGCTGTTTGAAAATGTCGGATATTGATAAAAGTTTGGTGAAAGATTATTAATTAGATTTCTTAATGTATCATTGTAGAAGTGCTTTTCAAAGTCGCTTGAAGGGCAATTAATTCACAGTATATCGAGACAACTTCAATAGTCTCACTATAGTGTTCGCATAATGACGATTTGGTATTGCGAGATTTACTTAAATGGTTTTCTGAAGACATAACACATATCATGTTCAATTGTCGAACAATTTAGTCGTATGAATGGCATCATTTTGTGCGTTTAAATGTAAGGGACAATAATTCTTGTTCAAGGGGTATTATATTCGCATTTTTTACATCTTTATATATTTAATGAAGTAAATACCTTCACTGGTTTTGTTAACAGTTAACCTTACACATGTGTTAGGAAACGGATAAACTGGGACTGATTCAATAAGGTAACAATAATTACGTGTTATTACACATACACCGCGAAAGAAAATTGATATTCGAGTATATCCAAAGTTTTTCTGCAGTTTCGGCTCAAACGGTTCATTCCATACCTTACAATGTACCTTTAATTATTATTATGCTTAGTTACAAAATTTGAATATGTTTATGCAGAACAGGAATATATATGTATACAAATCTATCGTTGTAATACTGCAAGCCACATACGATTACATTATCCACTTTCCTGCGCTCAACATCTCTGGAATATAAGAACCTCGACAACAATAGGTGTCTAAATGAAATGTGCTTGGTGGCGACTAAATTCATATTGTTCGACGAATGAATAATTAAACTGTAATAAGTCGTATGTTCTGGTTAATGCGTAGAGCATTCGTATTGATTTTCATTATTTTATCAACAGACAGAATGTCTATTGGATTTCTAACACACTTAATGTTTCTCCTTCGCATAACATTTATAACCACATAATAATGTATGCAATCAACGCACATATGTTTTGTTGCAACTATATCAGACCCAAGTCTCGTTGCCGTTCGACCGCTTTTTACATAGTTTATGGAATATAGATATAGCTCAAATCCCCGTTACAAAGAAAAAATGTACATTAAAATCACCGTGCGCGTCTTTCTGTCTGTCTGTTCGTCCGTCTGTTCGTACACAAAACATTGCCCGCAGGCTTTCTCCTACACTTTCTTAATTTACATACAAATTTTCAGGTATTGTTCTTTATGACAAGAAATAGTGCATGTGTGTTTTTGATCGTTCTTCGTAAACAAAAACAAAAATTTCCCCATTTTTAACTTGGACTTTCTAAAACATCACGAATATTCATATACAGTTTCAAAAGATTAGAGAACTAAGTTAAGGGGTAAACTGGAATCACCATGGAGGTATGTACGTATGTCTGTTCATTTTACTGTGTGTCTGTCTGTCTTTTCTTTTGTGATTGTCTTTCTGTCTTTTGTACGCAGACACAATCTTGTACGAACGCATTTTCCTACTCTTTTCAAGGTACAACATTTAAACTTGCAACATTGTTTTTAACTCAGACATTCTATGATATAATGCTACATATCACAACAAAGTGGTATTCTTCGTCAGTGTTGTGAACAATTCTAGTTTAGGGTTGTCTAAATAAATAATCGAATATCTATGACGTTCTTGCATTCTCTGTATCGTGATGGAAGAATTGTTGTCTAATGAGGTCATGTAAACAAGCACATTGTTGTTTCGCAATAAAACCGATTTGTTTCGTTCTAAACAATTCATTTTATTAAATCAATATAAGTTCAAGAAAAGTGTTGTTTGTTTTCAAAACGAATGCTTTGCATTCGGGAAATATATTTGTAAAAACTTGGTACCAATTAAGCTTTTACTTCACAGTTCAAAATTAAAGGTTAACCCCGCTTATCCCCTCAAACAGCAAATAGTTTATCAAATACTTTACTTTGATTGTTAAACTCGGATCTTCTGCTAATACCTGTTGCAAAGTAATACAATCCGTTGACGTGACGCACATGTTCAGATGAGAACGATAAACCAGTGGAGCCATCACGTCTAAACACAAAAGGGCGAAAGAACAAGAGATTTATGTGATGTGTTGTCGTTCCGGAGGTTATAAACTTGTCGTGTTATCACCTCAATGGGCATCTTGCGTGTTGGTGAGTTTGAAAATCGACCCGCGGACACGCAAAAACGCCACATAATGTACCTTCATTTGTCGTGCTGTGGGAATATTTACTTTTTTAAAGACAGAATTACCGTAAACAAAAACAACTTCAATTGTCGTACTACAAGCAGGCAAAAAAATGCTCTCGAAAGTTGTTATTCAAAGCTATTAAGATTCATGAGGTTTTGGATTCAGTTACGAAAAGTGACATTATTCGATCAGGTTGAATTTATTTAGACCAGTCGTTAACGGCCATAATATTCCCGAAGACTTTTATAAATATTGATAAAAAGTAAGTTTATAGGACGGTTAAATATGGCTTAAAAGCGTGTTTTATACCACCATGTTTAATATCAATTGCAATATAAAGAAGTGAAACTCCAGAAGCTGCAGAAGTATTGCATTTCTATCATACACACCTTCGTGATCCTTTAATTAATTGCAAGCCAACAGATACAGCTTACGATCATTCAAACTGTCAATAAAAACAAGCCTGCAAATATTGTTTCTGACGTATTTTTAATCAATCTAAATGCGCATTTGATCTTAAACCGCCAATCTTGTTAATTTCATTCGCAATATAGACGCAGAGTCTGTTATTTTTATTCTGTCTGCAGATCACCAGCATATACGCAACTGCCTGGCAGTGACCCGTTCATCGACGAACATCAGTTAAAGTAAGCAAGTCGTAGAGTTTACGAAAACACGTGGTCAAATAAGACCAATTTAGCCGCGTTGTTCGAAAATAGGCACACATTTCGTCAGAACCATTTTCGCACGAAGCGACTAAGTTATTGAAATCAGATGTTATTGAGATCATATTAACAGAAATTTATGCAAAAGAATATTACATGTTAAAACAATCAATAAATTTAGAAATACTAAAATAACAAAGAATACTTAAGACATAATATATCATTTGGATCATTAAGCCGTGTACTTCGGAACACCCTTACATGCCGTTATATCCCATATTAATACTTATATGTTCTTTGACAAAGCCCTTTGATTTCAAGGTATTATTTAACTTAATTTCGTTCATTGCAATCCATGTAAAAAGTTACCAAACACCATCATCGATCGCTCCACGACTAAGGTCGTTATAGAAAGTCGTTTAAGTTTGCTTTAAATCAAACAGAACCCTTGTAAGTACTTAAACAAATTATTTAAAAGAAATAATGACGTCTTGCTACTTGCGGCGCCAAATCGCAAGAATGGAGTCACAGGGAAACAATTTAAGGTGTCAACCTTTCGACGAATGCATAAATCAGCTATGATATCAAGAAATAGCCATATAAACAAAACAAGTTAAACAAAGCCATTTATACAAATCATATGGATACTCATTAACGAAGCAAAACACCATGTAATAAAACTGATTGACATTACCAATGTTCAAATAAATAATATGACGTGACAACTGTTCAACCAAATAACCACGTAAAACCTGTTTTGACTTGACAAATGCTCAAACTGATCAATCAGGATAAGCTGGTTTGACATTTATTTAAACCTAATAAAATCGTCCTAACACCAAGAAACACCAAACCATCCCACGTATATCATGCTAATAATTTCATTTAAAGAAAATATTTTGTTTAAATAATTCACCCAAAAAGGCGTTCAGTAAATTTATATGTGGTTTTTGTTTTTACGATTAAATATAGCAATAATTGAACCGCAGGTATGTCTCCACTCCTGGCTATTACCAATAATACCAGTAAAGTGACCGTGTTGCCTAGTATCAGATGAGTAGTCTCGCGCCGAATCAGGGGTATGTCACAGCGCAGCTTGTATTTTATACCAGTATGTGGGACACTTATATATTACACAATGAATATTCATCGAAACTATTATTTTTATTTATCGCATAAATTTACCAGAAATAAATAAGGAAAATCGCGCCGGTTTTATTATCTTCTAAATGTAAGGGTTCCTTATGCTTCATATAAAATGCCATTAACGTTAATCAAGTTATTACAGATACCAATCTTTAGTATGTGCTATGGAGCTGACATTTAAAGTGTCATTCTACATCATTCTCTCCTTTATTTTAGACTTGCCCTGCAATGNAGGGTTCCTTATGCTTTATATAAAATGCCATTAACGTTAATCAAGTTATTTCAAATACCAATCTTTAGTATGTGCTATGGAGCTGACATTTAAAGTGTCATCCTACATCATTCTCTACTTTATTTTAGACTTGCCCTGCAATGTATCAACTGTAGAATTGGGAATTCGTTTTGTATAATAAATTTATTTAGATGACACACAGTAGTCAACGTGGTTCAATGCCCTTTTGAATTGAGACTTTTACAGTGCTATGCATTATGGTATAGGGTATATATACGGTGATAATAAGTATGCAGGTTATAGTTTCAATTAACACTTTAAAGTGTATATGAATGAATGTTTATAACCTTATGAATGTTCTACTCAAATACATGTACTTAAAATACTCTGTAACTAACACGCTTGCATGTATGTATGTTTATATTTTGCATAATATCCGAGTTGATGTACCCATCAAAAACATGTCCTTAAATTATTATGTATATGATAAGCTTGTATGTATGTCTGTAGAATCTTACGGGAAAAAAAATGTTTTAAAGCTTCTGTGAAAATTGTTAATGCTATTATTTAACATGTATGTGCCGAATAAACCTATATATGTGTTAAAAAAAAGGTTATAGTTTCAATTAAAATCAATATAACAATTAAACAACTAAGCTTGCGCGTGGAAACATTAAAATGCTTGTTTGCCTTTCAGCCAGCAAATATACTGCGTATTTAATTCCAATTATATNTATATATTTATTTATATATTTTTTATTTTATTTTTTCCATGTATATATGTTTGTATTTATGTATTTATTTTTTATGTTTTTATATATCTTTTTATTTACATGCTTGTGTTTGATATACTTTGTCACTGACTGCGTATTAATATAATAGTTTACTTTTTTATTATAAATGTTTGAATCCACATCAGGGACAAACATAATATCCAAACGCTCATATTTCTGTAAAATGAGCAATTTTCAAATTATTTATACGTTGATAATATGATTTTTAACGTTTAATTAACGGCAAAATAATACAACTAGGTTAAATAAATACGAAACCAAATGTTAGATAAGGAGTACGGTATGTATATGTTTGAGAGATTATTAATCATTAAGGAGCGCTAACTTCTGGCAGATGCGGTTTGATAATTCAAATCAATCGCAATTATTTGCACCATCTCTTGGTGAACTACAGACACTCTAATAACCACACATCTTCTAACTCAGTGTGCAACATTATAATCGAATCCGAAAACACAAATATGTTTGTTGCATACGTTGTGACTCAAATGCCATTCTGAACAGCGTGAAAAAAGACGAATGAAGTGTTTTGAAATTATGTAATGCGACCAACGAAATCAACATGTATAGGAATGTCGTAATGAACGTTACCTTCTTATGTATATATACTTAGTTATGTGCGTGTGAATCCATTAAACAATATTTTTTAGCTGTTGCCTGCCTAACGGAATGTATTATTGACTAAATATTTTGTTTTTGAAATACATAAATATAACTTAAATAATATTTCATTGTACATGAATACAGGAATACATCCTGTCCATGTGTCGTATGAAAAACTCTGATCAGAATAAGTGTGCTTCTCGCACAGGTCTTTCCTACAATACTGCTTTTTGACGAATCAAACAAAAATTAGCTGCAAATGTTTAAAATTCAAAATTCGCTTATGTTCTGGTAACATTTTTCTCTTAATCCAGGTTGTTGTTCATCCTTATGTTATTGGTAATGAAACTTACGTAAACTTACTTTTAAACACTCATTTAATCAATAGGCATTTTCAATTATGTTAATATTTCCGTACTCCATCTCCATATTGATCTGCAGCAGATATTTTATTAACTCATTTTGCAGCATATTATAAAGTATCCTAGAACACAATGAATTTATTGTGAATGCATATTGAGATATGTGTTTAACATAATGGAATCAGGAGAGGATGTAAATCCATCATTAGCGCTTCGACTGGATATATCTTACAATTGACACTGAAAGTAGCGAGTTAATGACGACACTATTGGAGCATGCCTTATAAGACGTCTGATAACCCCCAGCCGCCAGTCAATTCCGCCTTGATGACATGTTGATATATATAATAAAAAGATAGGTGTGTATATAACTACATTTACACAACATCATTTTCATTATCGCAGGCCATAAGACTTTGTTCCTAAGTTCTATTTGATTACAGAATGTTGTTCCTAGAGATGAACAGAAACAGTTACTTGAGTAGCTTTAGAGGTATAATACACGTTTTCGAGGGCATGATATTCTGCGGGCGCTCGAAACATCCGTTTGCGCACTCGGGCAGTAACGGATTTTGATAGCGCCCGCAGATGATCATGTCCGAGAAAATGTGTATTTTCGCTATTATTGCATAAACAAATCACACATACTAATTCGATTATTTCATAGGACGCCATACAGTTCAAGGTTGTGTTTTACATATTCCTCACTCGGTCAGAATCAGAAATGACGAGGCTTTACCTTCGGATAGGCGGTTTTCGATTTAAAATGTGTTTAAACAGTGGATTCATGTAAATTTGAAATGCAGCCGCGCAAAGTTAGAAATGAGGAATTATTTAGGGATTTACTGATCGTGACAGATAAATATATGCGCTTGGAACAGTTTATGGATATGAAAAACACATAACAGGGCTTGAACGGCTCGTGAATCGCCTTCTTAATACACGATTTCTCCCGTTCAAGCCCTCCTTTTGCCAAGTTTCTGCTATCTGCCAGAGGGCATTATAGATAGAGTTTATGCAATAATATCTGTTTGTTAACGGTTGATTACCAGCAGGACACCTTTCCCGTCTGCACACATTGTATCGTTATGCGTTTACGAGGATAAATGCAGATTAAATTGTTTACTACTTCTGTATATACGGGTTTTCTATTTATAAAGGTTTTGAAATCTATCTGTGTTTTAAGACTGGGATATTGTTTCAACTTATCTTTACGTTATGATAATTGATAAAAAAGATTTTCTCCTTCTATAGCTTAATCAGGATGTAGGATCACGTGACTCTGTGGGGTTCACAATTAGACGTTAATGGATGTTAACACACCGGCAAGTGGTGTTTCTTTTTTCAAATAACTTTTTAAAACAATTTTTGTTTAAGAATTTCAACTAGTGCACAAAAGACAGTCTGTATGCTGCTTATGGCAATTCGAAATAATCAGAATTTCTTTATTTAATACGCCTGTGTTATTGGCCAAACATTCGATGTGTGCAGCATTTATGAAGACGGTTATGCTATACGCAACGTAAAATTGTGGCACCGAAGTCAGACGTATTCAATGATTTATTATATGCTTTCCGGTGGTTTATAGAAATAAAACTGGTATTTCACTGGTTGAAGCAGTGAAAAATAAAAGTGAAAAATATCGATATTTTTCACTGTTTTACTGTGAAATGACGTAATTTTTGATGAAATGACGTCAATTTTCGGACGAAATGACGTCATTATTACAGCGAAATTCATCACTTAAACTCTTATTCTACCACAGTCGCGTACCAATAACCAACGCACGCACATAAGAATGAGAAGGGAGCTTACCGTGGGTTATAACCCCGATATACCAACGGTTGTTTCCTCGCACAGCGCGTGAATACATTCTACCGAATAAACTTACAAAAATTGCTTCTTAAAGTATTTATAACCGAACTAACGCACTGGAAACAAAGTTAATTTAATTTTTCTGTATATAAAATAATTTNTTTACCAGCCGTAGAGCGCGCTAGATCAAGGACGGTCATGTTGTTGTCGAAGACAGCTGTAAATAGTTAGGTGATAACGTGTCAGATTGTGGTTTCCGACGCGCGAACACTTTCGCTGTAAATAATTCTAACACGCGAACACTTATTTCTTTCAATAATTCTAACACGACACGCGACGTGTTTCCGTCATACAATTAAGGATATTGACTGTGAGTTATTCTGACATAACTATTGGCAAACCATACGGTTTTGAAAAAGGTTCTTCAGAATGCATGGAAAGCGGCAGTTTTAATAAACGTACTTATAAACGCACTTTCAAATCGTTACAAATTACCTGTTCATGTATGTACATTTTCTAAACAAAAACAGTTTTTTTATTACGAGATGTTCAATTACATTTACAAAACAAATGTTAGTGTTATTTTATTTTCAATTTAGTTCTGTGTGTTTGGATTTGCATTTACCGTAGTATCGACTGAATTTACGTCATATTGATGTCTGGTTTTTATGAAGGAATCTGATTAATATTAATGAAAATGACGCCATATTGTTTTATGGTCAAAGACGTCACCGATAGGCGCTGGTTGCTGTATTGTGTGTTTAAAGGCAAACGGCGTTAAGATAAATAGATCACATAAATGCCTCTACTTCATCGCACTGTGTTATTCAGTAATACACAAGTATTATACTTTCATTCAAAATAAAAGGGATGCATACATTTGACTTAAGCACATTCATCTAACCAGAATTTTTTTAAAATCACTTTAAATTGACTAATATAAACTCATGTAATTGCGATTTCCGGCATTAGCTATCTCACGAGTAGATTGTACTTGACATAGCAATTACAATAATTTTCCATTCATGCACTTTTCCATAATCGCCGACATAAAACATAGGTGTTTAAATATGTTTATTTTATGCTTTCCGGTGGTTTATAGAGAAATATCAGTAAATTAAAACTGATAATACACAGGTTCAAACAGTGAACATTAACAATAAAAATCGTCAATAGTTTTCATTGTTTAACCGGAATCATGTTTATACAAAAATAATCATATGTAAGCACACAACATAAAGACAATTGAGTTGATTCGGTGGAATATCGATTTTTAATCGATTTTATTTCTCTCGTGATCAGAGAAAAAATATGTTTCTATGATCACGCGTGAATTAAAAGCGACATTCAACCAAAAACAACACATATCCTCTATATTTCTTCAATGACTTTCTATTGCATGACCATTTTTTATGCATGATTAGTCTGTTATGTTAATCTAAAACAAATGTATAATTGTAAAACACCAGAAACACCGTTTCAAAAAACCAATGCATAGACGTTGGGTATAATTTCATGTTCACATATGCCTCTAGTGAAAATGTAATTTGCTTAAACGTGGCAACGTGATGTTGAACTATTCTTGTCCTCCGTCTAACACTTCGACTCTTAAATATCTTATAAGATCAAGATAGACCGATAAGATTAACCATGTTTTATAGAATAATCAACGGACTATAATAACGACGATGATGTTCAGACCGATTCAAGATGGGCGTCTCAAAGATATGGTTACAAGTCGTTACTAAGTTCATTAACAAAAACATTTACACAAAAGGTAAAGTGTACACTGTCTCAGTCTCTGATATTTCACCGCTACAGTAGCGTCACATGACGTCCTTATTGAAGTAAGTATTACGTCATTATATAATCACTCGTTGTTTGTTTGAAGATAACTTTTCTTATATTATAAGTTTATAAAAAAAAAAATTCGTTAAATATGTTTGTGATGTATGCAAAATATTATTGTTCAAATATGTTTATGAATACATAATATATTTACTAGCTGCACATGTGTTTTGTTGTTCGTTTGAATAGTATACTAAAACCCCAAAAGGAGTTGGGTTTATATATATATATATTCGTGTATTAATTAAACCATATATATTTGTCAAGAGGACTACATATTTAAAAAAATGTTTAATGACTAAACAATGTTTACTTATCAAATAATAGTATGTCTACACATATTCTAACACAATGCAACGCGTTCGCGGCACCATAATTATCGCAACAACTACTCTATATGTTTCTTTGCAATCGTTTACATTATACATATGGGATACACGTGTTTTCACCAATCTTCCTTTATCTTTTTTGTTTCGGTAGGCGTCGTTTGGTGTTGACTAATAAGGTCATTCGAACATCGACATTAACATTATGAACAGGGATGTTGCCATAAAATCACGGCATGTCGTCCTTATTAATGCAAGGATGTTGATTCATTTTGCCAAATTAAATGACAGCATATGAATACAGTAAATGTCTATATTGCTAACTAAAAAGTTCGTATTGTGTTATATGAATTAACGAAACATTAGCCAACAGAAAATATCCAGGATTTCACGTCAGGAAAATTAAACGTTATGCATGTATATTTTTACATAATTTCCTTCTTTTATCATCGGTTTCCATTATACCGTTTGAAAACCTTTTCCAAAAGAAATTGAAACATTATTCTAACTCGTTGAATATAATTCTATGAATGCATTTTGATAAAAGTACTGTTATTTTATATTGTTTTAAAATGAATATATGTATAATATATATTTGTTTTTTTATATGCAAAATACGGCAATATTTATATGTTAGTGTTATTACTTTTTTGGCAATATATCAAGTAATAAAAATGGTAGATAAATGGTAGAAGCATAATTTGTTAGTATTTTATTTCTTAAAGATAGTACGTATTGAATATGTAAAACACTTAGTATGTGATTTGTTTATCCATAGGAATATGTTTTGCGGCTCGGGTCACACTTATTCAATTATTATAATATACTTTTAGCGCAAAAGTCTCCGCAACAAGAACAAAGGTCACTTATATGTTCCATGCACCAATTAAACCAATAATATTGGGACGCGTCAAATGAAGATAGTTATGGCAAAATAGATCATGTGGGAACACTATTTTAGGGAAGAAGGAAAAGATCACTGAAATTTTGTGTATTGCCAAATTAGTGAATGCAATCATGCAAACTTGTGTCAGATATTCGGGATTTTAATTGTCAGTAACGGCAACGAAACAGTAATATGCCATCGTCCAACTTTGCACAACATACTCTCGACAGTATTCAGGACGCAACAAATAAAATACTACAGTTTATTTCAAACCACAGTTGAAACAAAGAAGTCACACAGTTAACGTAAGTGAGACAGTGTTGTGTTTAATATGAAATGCTGAACTGTCAATGTGTCCTCTAAGTGACCGATGCTAGTAAGCGTATGGGAAGCCGGCGGTTGTCATTGTGGTTTTCACCCAGTCCGCGTACTTGCTCACGTCTTCATAGATGCCGGGGCTATGTCCAGTGCGGCAGTCACCACCAGACGAGGCGATACCTGCAATCGCATAATGATTATTGCTTATGTTTGACTGAAGGTCATACTTCCTTTAGAACTTAGGATTGCTGTGGCAATCATAAACGAACACACCAACATTATGGAACTGCTGTAGTGTGGGTATTGATATTTGTTCTTATCAGTTATGATTGAACAATTGTACAGACATTTTCACATGAATCTCAATAATGATACAATTTTTACTTTCAATCACTTAATTTAAAAGCGCCTACCTATCGCCGACCAGACTCCACTTTGAGCGTCTTTGCACACGAGCGGTGCTCCAATGTCATCCTATAAAATTGAAATGTACAACTTAAACATATAATTGGGATCACAGTTTGCATATGGTATCAACTAATAATCATATAATTGCTTAGTATTGCATCCACGTTGTATACTAATTAACACTGCGCACATCACACTCTAAAAGATATATAAAGCCGAACAAAATCAAGGCTTTCGAAATAAAAAAATAACTTAATGTAACATGTTAAGCCTAAGAAGTATAACCAGCTAAAAACTATAATGAGGCTAGTCTACGCATGTCACAGAAGTTAAGACACCGAGTCTGTGCCTAGTGCTTTAAATGTGTATACACGTGGTGGTACATCTAAGGCGTTACGGGTTATTTGACATAGTAACACACTAATTGTTAAAACAGTACTAGTAGATGTCATGTAAACTCTTTTTCAGATAAGAATGTTATCTAATCTGATAAAATCACTTCCTTAATTTATGGTTCCCGATTTAATACAATATAACGATATCAAACCAAAACTTACTCACATACGTAATCGTGTAATTTATTAAGATATGTTAATTTCTTGCTATATTGTCCAGTCAAGAAAGGAATCCACATGAAGAAAACGTTGCAAAAAAAACTTTTATTCTTTATTTTAGTTTACAAATGACTTTCTAAACTTAAATTTTCTGGGATTTCTAGTGTAATAAAATACGAGATCAACAAAGTGCCACTATTAACCTCGCAGAAGTCTTTCTGTCCACGGACGTAACCAGCACACAGTTCCGTTCCGACTATATAGTCCGGGTACACGGTCTGGCAGGCGTGGTCCGCAAGAATGGGCATGGGTGCCTGGAACAGCACCTCGTCGTTGATGTCTGAAAAGGGTATATCCAGTGTAAAAAATTATTAATCTTTTATCAGGTCTGACAAAACAGTATTGACATTGTAAAGTAGAGGAATTTCCGTTCTAAACTGAAAAACAGCATGAACGCTGCAATGTATTTTAACCTTCATTCACGTCTGAAAGAACAGCATAGACATGGTCAAGTATATGAATCTTCGTTCACGTCTGAAGATCACCATAGACATTTTTTTCGTTCACGT
Organism: Dreissena rostriformis; assembly: GCA_007657795.1. Taxonomy (NCBI): domain Eukaryota; kingdom Metazoa; phylum Mollusca; class Bivalvia; order Myida; family Dreissenidae; genus Dreissena; species Dreissena rostriformis. The sequence goes on along the minus strand of VMBQ01000687.1, from coordinate 123,173 downwards.
CTGAAAGAACAGTATTGACATAGATGTATAGGAATTTGGTTTCCACTCTTAAATATTTGCATAGACATATGAGTATTTGTTTATTCGTTCACGTCTGAAGAGCACAATAGTCATTGAAATGTATAGGAATTTCGTTCAATTTTGAAATAATAGCGTAGACAGTGTCAAGTAGTGTATAGGAATCTTTTTTACGTCTGCCGAAACATCGTATATATTGTGAAGTATAAGAATCTTCGTCCGTGTGTTAAAGGACAGCATTGACAATGAAATCAGCGGTCACGTCTGAAGGAACACCATAGAAATTGTAAATAATAGGTATGTTCTTGGACGTCTGTAAGAACAGATTGTACATTGTAACGTTAAGGAAATTAGTTTCTGAATGAAATTCAGAATGAAACATCTGAATAAACAGCATGGACATTGTTTAGAGAAGGAAATGCTGATCGTGTCGGAAAGATTATTATATACATTGTCAAGTTTGTAAATCTTCAGTCACGTCTGAACGAACAAGAAGGATATTTAAAAAAATAGGTATCTTTGTTCGCGTCTAAAGGAACAGCATGGCCATTGTGCTATAGATTCAACTTTGTTCACTTCCGAAAGAGCATCATAAACATTGTAAGTTAAATTAATCTTCGTTTATGTCTGATGGAAAAGCAATGACATTATCAAGCATACGAGTCTTTGTTCACATCTATATGAACTGCGTGGACACTTTCAAGCATAGGCATTTTCGTTCATGTCTAATAGAACAGCATTAACATTTAAACTTTAAGAAGCTTCGTGCATATATGAAAAAACAGGAACATTAATGGTTTTGAGTATGAATAATCNGTAACATGTTAAGCCTAAGAAGTATAACCAGCTAAAAACTATAATGAGGCTAGTCTACGCATGTCACAGACGTTAAGACACCGAGCCTGTGCCTAGTGCTTTAAATGTGTATACACGTGGTGGTACATCTAAGGCGTTACGGGTTATTGACATAGTAACACACTTATTGTTAAAACAGTACTAGTAGATGTCATGTAAACTCCTTTTCTGATAAGAATGTTATCTTATCTGATAAAATCACTTCCTTAATTTATGGTTCCCGATTTAATACAATATAACGGTATCAAACCAAAACTAACTCACGTACGTAATCGTGTAATTTATTAAGATATGTTAATTTCTTGCTATATTGTTCAGTCAAGAAAGGAATCCAAATGAAGAAAACGTTGCAAAAAAAACACATTTATTCTTTATTTTAGGTTACAAATGACTTTCTAAACTTAAATTTTCTGGGATTTCTAGTGTAATAAAATACGAGATCAACAAAGTGCCACNAATGTCGTTTGCAAGCGAAGTGGTGTTGTAGTTTTCGTGGATCATAATGGACTTTATGGTAAAATTCTGTTCGTTGGTGGCCGTTGCGCTGATGCTATGTGCTCCAGTGTACAGTGCCCACTGAGAAATGTCCGTAGACGCTCGATAGTCATAGCCATCACTGCAAACCATAAATAACATTCCAGTAAGCAGTTTGTCTTATATTAAAATGTTATGTATTAAAAACAACAAACACTTGGTTTCCTATTGCATAATTAAAATATAATAAACTGAACATATACTGCACCAATATATTGAATATATTAAATACATACACTATTATATAATGCATATTAAGATATTGGATGAGTATGCATGAATTTGTTAAATGAAACAATAGGACTCAAGGTAAGCAATAAGGAGAAATGAAATGGATTGACCAAAGGAGCTTCTGCTTTGTATATAGGCAACATATATTAAAAGCTTTTATTATACAAACTACACAGTAATCACAATTCTTATCCCGAAATGTTTACATAAAGGCAGCAAACATATGAGTGATTTTCACTAAAAAGACTAAAAGTCTTTTTCTAATTTCACTTTAAGAGTGCCGAATATGCCACAAGTATTCTTTCTGGAGACAAAACTGACATGGAGTATGCTGTACCCTTTAAACACCTGTGCGGACGTCATAACCACACGAGGCCCCAGGATGGATGCTGCGCCGCTGATGACACTCTCGTCGTCGGCAATCATGACCATCCAGGGCCAGGAACCCTCCACGGCGGCGGACCCCCCGATGATTCGCTTGCCGATCAAAGACGGGGGAACAACTGGTACACCGCATGGTACGGCTGCGTGTCATGAAATGTGGTATATAGTTACAGCAGTACATGTGACGCATAACCTTATTCATGTATATAAAATAGTCTTGATGTCTTAACGGTTTAAAGAATTCATAAGTGTCCATTGGTAAATATATTTTATAACTAAATACGAATGCATGTAACGATTTAGTTATATGTTCNCGGTTTTAAGAATTCATAAGTGTCCATTGGTAAATATATTATATAACTAAATACGAATGCATGTAACGATTTAGTTATATGTTTAATGCGTTCTCTGAGCATTTTATATTAAAAAATAAAACCTACGTTGTCCGATGTAAATTATAAAATAATAGAATACATAGATAGTTGAATTATATAAAGATAGTTATTAATATAAAGTGTACATACATTGTCCATTTATTATCACAATGGAAGAGATAATTAACAACAACGACAGCATGGCTTCACNCAAGGGACCTTATTTTAAATGATAATTTCCCAAACATGCTTTGACCCTTATGATCTATCTTATCATGCTGTAAAATTAGGTAAATACATGATATATTATTTATGCTGTACATTTCTGTTCGATCATCAACTTGCGGAAGGTGCTATTGGCATTTTACCGTACATTTGATGCTTAAAACATTGAAGCCTCTTTTCATGCATTGGTTTGCAGTGACCGATCTGGCCAAGGATCTTTGAGTGCACATTTGGACATTCGACAGACTCAAAATGTAAGCAGTAATTACGCGTGCCGTTGTTATTGGTTACTTTACATAGTATTGATATGAGAGTTCACCGTTTGCAAAGTGCTTACTGGTGGTGTCTCCCCATGCGGCGACGTAGCACGTGTCTCCCACGTGGTAGGGGTGACCTTTAGCCGCCAGGCAGATGGGCCTAGTGTGGTCGTTGTACACAATGTCCCTGTCAGTGATAATGAGCGCAATGTCGTTTGCAAGCGAAGTGGTGTTGTAGTTTTCGTGGATCATAATGGAATTTATGGTAAAATTCTGTTCGTTGGTGGCCGTTGCGCTGATGCTATGTGCTCCAGTGTACAGTGCCCACTGAGAAATGTCCGTAGACGCTCGATAGTCATAGCCATCACTGCAAACCATAAATATCATTCCAGTAAGCAGTTTGTCTTATGTTAAAATGTTATGTATTAAAATCAACAAACACTTGATTTCCTATTGCATAATTAAAATATAATAAACTGAACATATACTGCACCAATACATTAAATACATACACTATTATATAATACATATTAAGATATTGGATAAGTATGCATGAATTTGTTAAATGNTTTTTTTCCTTGTTATCTCAACATTGCTCTGCAAATTTAAGCCGAGGCAACTGCCTCGGTGTGCCTCAGCGTGGCTACGGCGCTGTCAAGTTCTGCATCGATTCCATAAGTTGTGAACTTGCGAACGAAATCAAACACATGTTTACACAACTATCTCACGCACAAAAGTAAAAGTATATATATATTCGTGTATTAATTAAACCATATATATTTGTCAAGAGGACTACATATTTAAAAAAATGTTTAATGACTAAACAATGTTTACTTATCAAATAATAGTATGTCTACACATATTCTAACACAATGCAACGCGTACGGCACCATAATTATCGCAACAACTACTCTATATGATTCTTTGCAATCGTTAACATTATACATATGGGATACACGTGTTTTCACCAATCTTCTTTTATCTTTTTTGTTTCGGAAGGCGTCGTTTGGTGTTGACTAATAAGGTCATTCGAACATCGACATTAACATTATGAACAGGGATGTTGCTATAAAATCACGGCATGTCGTCCTTATTAATGCAAGGATGTTGATTCATTTTGCCAAATTAAATGACAGCATATGAATACAGTAAATGTCTATATTGCTAACTAAAAAAGTTCGTATTGTGTTATATGAATTAACGAAACATTAGCCAACAGAAAATATCCAGGATTTCACGTCAGGAAAATTAAACGTTATGCATGTATATTTTTACATAATTTCCTTCTTTTATCATCGGTTTCCATTGTACCGTTTGAAAACCTTTCCAAAAGAAATTGAAACATTATACTAACTAATTGAATATAATTCTATGAATGCATTTTGATAAAAGTACTGTTATTTTATATTGTTTAAAAATGAATATATGTATAATATTTTTTTTTTATATGCAAAATACGGCAATATTTATATGTTAGTGTTATTACTTTTTTGGCAATATATCAAGTAATAAAAATGGTAGATAAATGGTAGAAGCATAATTTGTTAGTATTTTATTTCTTAAAGATAGTACGTATTGAATATGTAAAACACTTAGTATGTGATTTGTTTATCCATAGGAATATGTTTTGCTGCTCGGGTCACACTTACTCAATTAGTATAATATACTTTTAGCGCAAAAGTCTCCGCAACAAGAACAAAGGTCACTTATATGTTTCATGCACCAATTAAACCAATAATATTGGGACGTTTCAAATTACGATAGTTATGGCAAAAAAAAGCCCATGTGGAGAAACTATTTTAGGGAAGAAGGAAAAGATCACTGAAATGTAATTTAATGCCAAATTAGTGAATGCAATCATCAAAACATGTGTCAGATATACATGAATTTTATAGGCAGTAACGGCAACGAAACAGGAATATGCCTTCGTCCAACTTTTCACCACATACTCTCGAGGGTATTCAAGACGCAACGAATAAAATTCTACAGTTTATTTCACACCACAGTTCAAACAAAGCAGTCACACAGTTAACGTTAGTAAGACAGTGGTGTGTTTGATATGAAATGCTGCACTATCAAGATGTCCTCCAAGTGACCGATGTTAGTAAGCGTATGGGAAGCCGGCGGTTGTCATTGTGGTTTTCACCCAGTCCGCGTACTTGCTCACGTCTTCATAGATGCCCGGGCTATGAGCAGTGCGGCAGTCACCACCAGACGAGGCGATACCTGCAATTTCATAATGATTATTGCTAATATGTTACTGTAGGTCATCCTTCCTTTAGAACATGGGATTGCTGTGGCAATCATGAACGAACACACCGACATTATGGAACTGCTTTAGGATACAACTTTTACTTTCAATCTCTTAATTAAAACGCGCCTACCTATCGCCGACCAGACTCCACTTTGAGCGTCTTTGCACACGAGCGGTGCTCCAATGTCATCCTATAAAATTGAAATGTACAACTTCAACATATAATTGGGATCACTGTTTGCATATAGTATCAATTTTTTATCATATTATTGCTTAGTATTGCACCCACGTTGTATACTAATTAACACTGCACACGTCACAATATAAAATATATATAGAGCCAAACGAAATCAAGGCTGTCGAAAGAAATAAATAACTTAATGTAACATGTTAAGCCTAATAAGTATAACCAGCTAACAACTATTATGAGGCTAGTCCTTCGTGCTAATGCAATCATCTACGCATATCACAGACGTTAAGACACCGAGTCTGTGCCTAGTGCTTTAAATGTGTATACACGTGGTGGGATATATAAGGCGTTACGGGTTATTTGACATAGTAACACACTAATTGTTCAAACAGTACTGGTAGATGTCATGAAAACTCCTCTTCTGATAAGAATGTAATAGTATCTGATAAAATCACTTCCTTAATTTATGATTCCCGATTTAATACAATATAACGATATCAAACCAAAAATTACTCACGTACGTTATCGTGTAATTGATTAAGTTATGTTAATTTCTTGCTTTATTGTCCAGTCAAGAAAGCAATCCACACGAAAAAAAACGTTGCAATAAAACATTTATTCTTTCAGAATGACTTTTCAGCAACTAGTAAACTTCACTTCTTTATATTGAATGTTCTTGGTTTTATAGTATAACAAAATAGGCGATCAACAAATTGCCACTATTAACCTCGCAGAAGTCTTTCTTTCCATTGACGTAACCAGCACACATTTCCGTGCCGACTATATAGTCCGGGTACACGGTCTGGCAGGCGTGGTCCGCAAGAATGGGCATGGGTGCCTGGAACAGCACCTCGTCGTTGATGTCTGAAAAGGGTATATCAAGTGTTAAAGTATATTAATCTTTGATCATGTCTGTTAAAACAGTATAAACATTGTAAAGTAGTGGAATTTCCGTTCAATCTGAAAAACAGCATGGACGCTGCAATGTATTGTAACCTTCATTCACGTCTGAACAAACAGCATAGACATGGTGAAGTATAGGAATCTTCGTTCACGTCTTAAGGTCACCATAGACATATTTGTTTTCGTTCACGTCTAAAAGAACAGCATTGACATAGATGTATAGTAATATTTTTTCCAGTATAAAATATTTGCATAGACATATGAGTATTTTAATGTTCGTTCACGTCTAAAGAGCACAATACACATTGAAATATCTGAATGAACAGCATGAACATTGTTTAAAGAAGGAAATGCTGATTGTGTCTGAAAGATTATCATGAACATTGTCAAGTTTGTAAATCTTCAGTCACGTCTGAACGAGCAAGATGGATATTTAAAAGAATAGGTATCTTTTTCACGTCTAAAGGAACAGCATGGATATTGTACTATAGATTAAACTGTGTTCACTTCCGAAACAGCATCATAAACATTGTACATGTATATTCATGTTCGTTTATGTCTGGTCGAAAAGCAATGACATGATCAAGCATACTAATATTCGTTCACATCTATATGAACTGCGTGGACACTTTCAAGCATAGGCATTTTCGTTCATGTCTTAAAGAACAGCATGAACATTTAAACTTTAAGAAGCTTCGTGCATATGTGGAAAAAACAGGAACATTAATGGTTATGAGTATGAATAATCGTTTAAGTCTGCAAGTCCTTAAGAAAATGAATCTGTGTTCACTTCTGAAAGGAAATCTTGGACATTGTATATTATATGAAGCTGAGTTCACGTCTGTCTGAATGAATTCATGAAAATTGTTAAGATGAGCAATCTTAGTTCAAGTCTACAAGAACGTCGCCGTCATTGTAAAGTATACGAATCTGCGTTCACGTCTAAAAGAACAGCATATACATGTTATAGTATAAGAAGCTACGTTTATGTCTAATGGTACGCCATATGCATTGTTAGGAATATGAATAATTTAACTCGAGAAACATGATCAGAGGCGTTATTATTGTCACTACACTTTTTTTTAGATAGGCGACCAATAGCCTTATTAATACAGAACAAGGGACCTTATTTTAAATGATAATTTCCCAAACATGCTTTGACCCTTATGATCTATCTTATCATGCTGTAAAATTAGGTAAATACATGATATATTATTTATGCTGTACATTACTGTTCGATCATCAACTTGCGGAAGGTGCTATCGGCATTTTACCGTACATTTGATGCTTAAAACATTGAAGCCTCTTTTCATGCATTGGTTTGCAGTGACCGATCTGGCCAAGGATCTTTGAGTGCACATTTGGACATTCGACAGACTCAAAATGTAAGCAGTAATTACGCGTGCCGTTGTTATTGGTTACTTTACATAGTATTGATATGAGAGTTCACCGTTTGCAAAGTGCTTACTGGTGGTGTCTCCCCATGCGGCGACGTAGCACGTGTCTCCCACGTGGTAGGGGTGACCTTTAGCCGCCAGGCAGATGGGCCTAGTGTGGTCGTTGTACACAATGTCCCTGTCAGTGATAATGAGCGCAATGTCGTTTGCAAGCGAAGTGGTGTTGTAGTTTTCGTGGATCATAATGGAATTTATGGTAAAATTCTGTTCGTTGGTGGCAGTTGCGCTGATGCTATGTGCTCCAGTGTACAGTGCCCACTGAGAAATGTCCGTAGTCTCTCGATAGTCGTAGCCATCACTGCAAACCATATATATCATTCCAGTAAGCAGTTTGTCTTATATTAAAATGTTATGTATTAAAAACAACAAACACTTGGTTTCCTATTGCATAATTAAAATATAATAAACTGAACATATACTGCACCAATATATTGAATACATTAAATACATACACTATTATATAATACATATTAAGATATTGGATAAGTATGCATGAATTTGTTAAATGAAACAATAAAACTCAAGGTAAGCAATAGGGAGAAATGAAATGGATTGGACCAAACGAGCTTCTGCTTTGTATATAGGCAACATATAGTAAAAGCTTTTATTATACAAAATACACATTAATCACAATTCTTATCCCGAAATGTTTACATAAAGGCAGCAAGCATATGAGTGATTTTCACTAAAAAGACTAAAAGTCTTTTTCTAATATCACTTTAAGAGTGCCGAATATGCCACAAGTATTCTTTCTGGAGCCAAAACTGACATGAAGTAAGCTGTACCCTTTAAACACCTGTGCGGACGTCATAACCACACGAGGCCCCAGGATGGATGCTGCGCCGCTGATGACACTCTCGTCGTCGGCAATCATGACCATCCAGGGCCAGGAACCCTCCACGGCGGCGGACCCCCCGATGATTCGCTTGCCGATCAAAGACGGGGGAACAACTGGTACACCGCATGGTACGGCTGCGTGTCATGAAATGTGGTATATAGTTACAGCAATACATGTGACGCATAACCTTATTAATGTATATAAAGATAGTCTTGATGTCTTGACGGTTTTAAGAATTCATAAGTGTCCATTGGTAAATATATTATATAACTAAATACGAATGCATGTAACGATTTAGTTATATGTTCAATGCGCTCTCTTAGCATTTTATATTAAAAAATAAAACCTACGTTGTCCGATGTAAATTATAAAATAATATAATACATAGATAGTTGAATTATATAAAGATAGTTATTTATATAAAGTGTACATACATTGTCCATTTATTATCACAATGGAAGAGATAATTAACAACAACGACAGCATGGCTTCACTGAAAAACAAACGTAGCTTTGAGTAAAACTTCACTAATTTACTGATACAAAATAAATGCAAAATATCACATAAAGAGTAAAATAGTTGTAATGAATTGGATCTGTAGAGGAAGAAACACAAACCTTTCTTGTTGCTTCCAGTCCACTTACTGCCGATTGTTCCAGTTTGATGTCTGAGCCACGTGGTCACCGAAAAATTCGACCGGCCAATGGCGGTGCTGATATCAGTGTCTCTATTCACGGTCAACAAGATAAGGCATACATCGGTAACATGATTCCAGTTTCGAATTTTAAGAATGGTCGTCTATCGTGATAACTTTACTGAACGGTGTTTATATGCAGAAGTACTTAATGTAAGACTCTCGCTGTGACCGGGAGCGACGATATCTAGACTACCTTACATGAAAACTTCAATTTCAGTGTACTAAACTATGTATATGCTTATAACATAATTGGATGTTCTACATAAAGAAACATCACTTCAGAATGAAAATGTATACTAATACTTCGCCCTACTTATAACAAACGCAATTTGATATCAAATTCACATCAGATTTAATGACGGTAGAAATCATTTAATTCATAAAAAATACATATTATTTTAAATATGGCATGTGAACATGTTCTCACTAGTATGTACATGTTCATTAACATAACGTTATCGGAAAGTATCATAATGATATTTTTTTAATAATAATTATTTACTTTCAGATGTTTAATTTGTCAAATTGTTTATCGGGGATGTTAAATGTTGACGATCTTGTGAATGTACATTATTGTTTCCTTCGCATTTTATTAACATTGCATACAAAGTTTAAACCAGTTTATCTTATCATGATTACGGAGGATGGATACTTTTGATACAATGAGAAAAGTAAGACATGTATACAGAAACGTAATAGTAAAACAATAACGATTAATATGAAGTTTATAGCGTGTTTATACATCATGCCTTGTCCAGCGCGGCACCGCGGTACGCCATTATCCTTATCGCAGTGTTTAAAGCGTAAATCAACGACAACACAGCACGCTCGTGATGTGTTAGATCTCAGGAAAGCGTCGTTGTTGGTAAACTCGCTTATCACACGGGTTCAATCACCGCTCCCAGTTAATTTGAGTGTGGTTGGTGGTCATTAAACCGGAAAGATGGTGTTTTTTTGCGAGTACAAAACCACACCAATACTTAAATATGTTTCAGTAAAAACTAAACAGATGAAAAGCGCAGCTATAATTCAGAATTCGTTCTGACTTAGTAGATTCCAGCAATATTTTTAGGTTGTCCTTGTGTGACACACTCAGAGAAGACACACACACGTGCACAAGCACGCACGTACGCAAGCATGTTTGCACGCACGAAAGCACGCAATCACTCACACACACACACACACACACAAATCGCTCTTGAAACTCTCCAACGCGATACTGCGCGTTTGTCCGCGGTGTCGAAATGGGATTCAACAATTTAGGATGAACTGTATTTTTTGGACCACCAGTTAACATAAACGCTCTAATCGACTCTTGCGCACAAAGACTTTACATTTCCGTACAGGTTTAATTAATGGGACAGTGAATAGTGTGATTATTCGTCGTGTATACACATCTGTTCAGGGCCGGTAACGAGGGTTGCCCATTCAATGGCAGAGGCTAGACACTGGTTATATGGGGCGTGTTTTGAGAAAACTGGGCAAAATGCTTGTGCGTAAATTGTCATCCCNTTCTAAATATGCCACAATCTAGAAGAATCGAGGCCGACGAGATGAATAAACATATTCGTGATTTGAAATGTCTTGCAGGTTTACCTCTTATCATCGAGTCACAGACGCTTTTAACGGGGCAAACTGGAGACCTCAAAAAGCTATGCAGGCGATATTACGATAACGACACTCGAGACCATGAAGTGTCTGCATGTAATACGAAAACTGAATATCTCATGGTCACGGTGATTCTGTCTTTAAAAAAGTACAAATACGATTAGCGTCTGTAACGTGTGGTGGTTGATTTTTGCCATTTCTTCTGACTCGTCAGGTTTGAAGGACGCAAAGACGATAACGCGACAAATAAAGGTATAGTGTTGTCGTTTTGACCTGTCTGCCTGTCAACCTTTAAAGCATTCAATACGCCAGAGGCCCATAGAGACGATAGCACGACAAGTTTATAACCACCGGAACGACGCTACATCACATAAATCTTTTGTTCTTTCGCAAATTTGTTTTTTAGACGTGAGTGCATCCCTGGTTTATCGTTCTCAGCTGAACATGTGCGTCTTTCAACGGATTGTGTGACTTTGCAGACAGGTATTAGCGGAAGATCCGAGATTAACGACCAAAGTATAAGATGAAATACTTGCTGTTTGAGGGGAAAACCGGAGTTGACCATTACTTATGAGCTGTGAAATAAAAACTAAATTGGTACAAACTTTTCACAAATATTAACACGAATGTAATTCGATTTAAACAAACTGTTTTCTTAAAAGGTTGCAAATATGTGGACATGAACTTATATTGATTTAATAAATTACATTGTTTAGAACGAAACAAATCGGTTTTATTGCGAAACAATCGTGTTCTTGTTTACATGACCTAATTAGACAACAATTGACCAGTCGCCAAATAAGCGATCGCTCCGCCCACTAATTTTGTTTACATAAAACGCTTATTCAATTACTCCGACACTCTGTGTTTGTCGGACCATGTGGCCGCAATAAAATAAATCTGATTGATTGTTCCGTGAGTATGATTGACAGCAGGCGAGTGGTCAATTCTTCCAGAATGTTTCACAATACTGACGAACAATACCACTATATTGTGATATGCAGCATGCTATCATATAATGTCTAAGTTGAAAGGTTCATGACGTATGTATTTTTAATGAAGTGTAATCAGAATCGCAAATGCTGATATCAGAAGGAACAATTTTGCAAGTTTGAATGTTGTACGTTGAAAAGAGGAGTACGATGCTTTCGGACAAGTTTGTGTCTGCGTACAAAAGACAGACGGACAATCAGACAAGAAAAGACAGACCAACGAACAGTAAGATGGACAAACAGACGTACAGACTTCCATGTTGATTGCAGTATACCCATTCACTTTGTTATGGGGTTATAATAATCTGATGCAAACTGTATATTAATAATTAATGATGGTTTAGAGAGTCCAAGTTAAAAATGGGACATTTTTTATAATTGTTAACGGTGGGCGATCAAAATCACACATGCACAATTTCTTATCATTATGATCAATGACTGCAAGTTTGGATGTTCATTTATTTAGAAATTGTCGGAGAACGCCTGTTGACAATTTTTTGTCTACGGACACACGGACGGACAAACAGACAGAAAGACGTGCATGATGATTCCAGTGCACCCCTTTTACTTTGTAACGGGGATTTGAGCTATAACTATAGTCCATATAGAGCGGTCGCACGGCGACTAGACGTAGGTTTGATATAATTGAAACAAAACATACGTGCGTTTTTGTGCATACAGGATTTTGTAGTTATAAAGGTTACGTGAAGGAGAAACATAAAGTGTTTAAGATATCCAATAGACCTTCTGTCTGTTGATGAAATCATGAAAATCATTACGAATACCCTTCGCATTTACCAGAACACTTATTGCAATGCAATTATTCATTCGTCGAACAATATGAATTTAGTCGTCACCAAGCACATTAGATTTAGACATATATTGTTGTCGAGGTCGTTATCACTCACACACACATATACACACACACAAATCGCTCTTGAAGCTCTCCAACGCGATACTGCGCGTTTGTCCGCGGCATCAAAGCGGGATTCGACAATTTAGGACGAACTGTATATTTTTGGACCACCAGTTGAAATAAACGCTCTCGTCGACTCTTGCGCACAAAGACTTTACATTTCCGTACAGGTTTAATTAATGGGACATCGAATAGTGTGATTATTCGTCGTGTATACACATCCGTTCAGGGCCGGTAACGAGGGTTGCCCATTCAATGGCAGAGGTGAGACACTGGTTATATGTGGCGTGTTCTGAGAATACTGGGCAAAATGCTTGTGCGTAAAGTGTCATCCCAGATTAGCCTGTGCAGTCCGCACAGGCTAATCCGGGACGACACTTTCCGCCTAAACTGGATTTTTGCTAAGAAGATGCATCATTTAAACGAAAAATTCCATAAAAGCGGAAATTGTCGTCCCTGATTAGCCTGTGCGGACTGCACAGGCTAATCTGGGATGACACTTTACGCACAAGCATTTTGCCCAGTTTTCTCAGAACACGCCACATATGTGACGGTGTTGACAATATGATTTTCAGTAGATTTCTAATTACAAACACAACTTCTGAAAATTACCTTTCCTTTAACAATTGAAAAGGACAATAGACAATGATAACCGATGCCTAATTGGTGTCTTAAGATGTCGACAATTCATAACAATCATTCTAAATATGCCACAATCTAGAAGAATCGAGGCCGACGAGATGAATACACATATTCGTGATTTGAAATGTCTTGAAGGTTTACCTCTAATGTAGTTATAAATTATGCGCGAAAGAGAAACATAAAGTGTGTTAGATATCCAATAGACCTTCTGTCTGTTGGTGAAATAATGAAACTCATTACTTATACCCTATGTATTTACCAGATAACTTATTACAATGCAACTATTCATTCGTCGAACAATTAAGTCGTCACCAAGCACATTTAATTTATACATATATTGTTGTCGAGGTCGTTATATTCCAGAGATTTAAAGCGCAGGTGGTTAATGCAATCGCTTGTGACTTGCAATAGATCTCCAGTCGATAGATTTTTATACATATATATTCCTGTTCTGTCTAGACATATTTATATTGTGTAACTAATCATAATAATAATAATACAATGTAAGGTACCACATAAACCGTGTTGAGCCGAAACTTCAGATAAACTATGTAAATTCTCGAATATCCATTTGTCAGTGGTGTGCATGTGTAATAGAACGTAGTCATTGTTACATTATTGAATCAGTCCCAGTTTATCTGTATCCTATGGAGTTTAACTGTTGACACTACACGTCAAGGTATTTACCCTGTTAAATATAAAAAGTCAAACCTGCAAATAGCATGGCCCTAAAACAAGAATGATTTTCCGTTACATTTTAACGAATAAAAATGATGCCAATCATACGTTTAAATTGCTCGACATTTAACAGAACAGTGTTATGTCTTCAAACCATTAAAGTAAATCTCGCAATACCAAATCGTAATTATGTGAACAGAATATTGAGACTATTGAAGTGGTCCCACTTTTCTGTGAATTACTTTTCCTTCAAGCGACATTAAATAGCACTCTACCATGACAAGTTCAGAAATTATTAATAAATAATTGTTCACATAACTGTTATCAATGTCCGACATGTTCACTTGTCCATTTGAATGTATATCCTTCAAAATTAAAATAATATGAAATCCTAATTAAACTATCTCAAAATACTGCGAATGCTGCAAAATAGCTAAACATTATAGACTGCTCAACACGCATTACTTGTTCATATTTAGTTTTATTGAAAATACTATGTGAGTCCAACGTGACAATAATGCAATTATCGTTAACTTTATATCAAAAAGTTGTTAACTTTCAAACGTCTGTATGCAAATTCAAATATTTGTCAAATAATTTTTAGACATGCCCATACTTCTTAATGTTCAATAATTAATAAGATCGAACAGATTTAATCTCCTAATACTCATATATAAACCAAACATATGAAACAAGACAAACACATTGCACATACATTTTATTCATTATGTATGTCTGTATGTTTCTGTATTTACTATTTTTATTTGTTTGGTCAAGATTCAAAAACCTTAACTGCAAACTTTTTAATATCTGTAGTTCATGAGTTTTATTTCCAGGTGCAATTACCAGCGTTTTACCATAAAATGAAAAGTAAACATATGCGTTCTGTTGTGAAATAAGCATATTATAAGCATATGAAATCAACAGGACCCAGAACTTATTAACAACATGGAGATTGAGATAACACTTCAAAGTTTTTCGTAGCCATAGACAGTATAAACATATAAATTCATTATGATGATAGAGTTGGTACTGTTAATTTAATTTGAGATGTATTAAGCTCTCTGCGTGCCGTCCATGTTAAACTAATATAAATGTCAGACGGTGACTGTCTTTCTAAATGAATTGATGATTAAAGGTCCTCCTATGTCTAGAGTATGCGGGCAATGAACCTATGTTTATTTTAAACCTAATTGTTTATAAGAACGACAAAAATACATGTCTTAATGTAATAAATATAGTGGCGAGGAATAAGCCCTGCTGCCATGCATGACAGGTGTACATGTTGATGCGTTTGATAACTTGTCGCAGTACGAATGAAAGTCGTGTACATTCAACATTGCTTTCGATCTTTGGGAGAATTACGACATTCTACAAGACATGTATTCTACAGATGGTAGCATGGTTTATACACTTGCTTTAAAACCTTCAATCTTTGCCAACCAAAACGGTGACTTTAATGCAACATATAATGCATTCTCAAATAATTCAAAATATATGTGCACTTCACTTGGTAAAAGTAAATTTTAAGTTTACTTAAAACCGTTTAGTGAGGGTAATTTCCCTAAAATAAGTTTGTGTTTAAAAGTCACATTGATTGAATCATTTCCTCATTTACTGGTATGCATATGCTATGGTGACCTTAAGACCATTTATAATATGGCGTTTATGTGAATTTAATCGAAAAAAGTTGCATCTGCACAACATAGCTTGCTCGGTATCGCTCGGGAAGGTAACTGATTTGAAGAATACCTAAAGGGCGTGTTATAGAAGTAATAGCTGGAGAATATGGTGTTATAAAAGTAATAGCTGAAGAAAATGGTGTTATAAAAGTAATAGCTGGAGAATATTGTGTTATATAAGTAATAGCTGGAGAATATGGTGTTATAGAAGTAATAGCTGGAGAATGTGTCTTTACTTCTATATTGATAAAAGAAACACAAAGTACTGAATGTGTAACAAAGTTTAACGGACCATAATTATGTATTTTAATACTGACTGTGTTCGATTTTTCATATTTTCATGTCATTAGTGTATGTTATGTAACTTTTAACTACTTGAAATGTGATGTTAAGTTATATATTTGCTTATGGTGGCTATATCGACATTGGTTATATACAGCCACATGATGATACATTGGATCAAATGGTCTGCTAACGATGACAAACAAATAGCATGTGGTCCGTCAATAAAACCGTTCACCATAAAAGGAACACTTCGTTAAAACGCCTCACACAACAAACAACATCATTAAAATATTCTCATTATGTTTCAAGAGCAGTGATTTTTTTGTTCAATATAATCTGCTTCAGAATCAACAACCAGATCATTTAGATCAGAGAGAGTGCATACACTGTGACAGCGTTATTTTTACCGAAGTGCAAATGTGATAGACGCCTCAGAGCTTTTGGTGTAAATAAATCCTAATAATTGAAGACACAACATGTATGTAACACAGCAATTACTTTTAAATAACTTGTTTTTTACTTGATTAAGTATTTGTCTTGCCATATGTTTAAAGAATATGATTTATCTTGATATGATTGGGAAAACGTAGTAATTTGTGAATTTGCGAAAGGGTCAGCTACTCTAAGCAATGAGAAGGTAAAAAATACCTTGATGGACGTAACTGAGATTGAATCATTTAATTACTTTGGTAAGAGTCGCTTCTCTTCCAATGGTCGTATAGTCAGAAACAAATTGGTGCCTAATAGATGTACTATGCTGAGTATAATTATTCTATAAAGTCAATTTGTATTTTCTTGTAGCATTTTGACACAAACTCTTACGTGTATAAGTCCTCATTTACTAGTAAATTCCATAATATGATGGCAAATTCTTATTAGTTCGGTAATTTTATCTCAATACGACACAATTGGAAATTTCACACTTCACTTAACTATAATAATTTATGGTTTCTTGGCGGCTTTGCGCAGTTATGTTTAAACTATTTTGATCTAAGAGCATCATTTTGCTCGTGGTATAAACGTTCTACAAGAGAAGGAATTGACAATGAATAGTGTTTTCTATTAAATTTATATTGAACATGCATAAACATGTTTAAACTTTGTCCTTGGCATAACATACACAGCGTTGCTGTTCGTGTCTGATCACGCACGGAACAAAATGTAATAATATTTGCATCTCGTGATTTCAATGCACGAACAAACGTTCGATGTGTGTCATGTAATAATGGTGTAATACATGTCTGGCTCCTGTGGTTCGAGCTATGTTCATCTTTTTGTCTATTTGCGTTTTTTTTTAAATATGTTTAATAAAATCCGATTGTTCAACGGGTAGGAAATATGCCAACATAAATTAATACTATTCGTGTAATGTCATTTGAACGCGCAGCACGATTAAACCTCACCAATTGTGAGCCGTGTTTTATAAAATTAGAATTATAAAAGAGTGTTTCTTTAAAAGAGCAATTGATTGCATCTTATGTACAAATACTTTCTGTTACTTTCTGTTGTACAACATTTTACATGAAACTGCAGATTTACAGATTTTGAACATGTCCGGGAATTCAAATAATCTTGATGGAAATTGCCATGATTTCATTTATGACAAATTTTGTTATTTCACACTTCACGTCCATCGTTTATATGCAGCACCGCCTGGTTTTAATGTAGCAATTAAATTCTAATTAGTGTTATTTGAATCGTGTAATAAGGCGATGTTAACGAAAAAGGAACGGTAAATTGCTTTTGCTTCAGGGACGTTTCTATTCAGAGATTCAATATCGATTTATATTTTACATGTAAACCTGTTTGAACATGTTTTGCTATTTTATCATTATAATTATACTATAATTGCGTGATAGTTGTACATATTATTCAACGATGCAAGTGAAATATATTAATTGTGACAACCTAATAGTCAATGAGTCAAAGTGTTGTGTTGTTTTCTTTGTGAAATGTTGACAAAAATTCACTTTCAAAACTGCAACGAAATACTTATGTACACAAGGATAATACGAATGAAAACGGCGTTATTTTATTTTCAATTTTAACTGAACTCTGACTGTTGACTCCGATTTCATCTACGTTAAAAATAAGAGAAAAAGAAATCACATACATAAATCCGCCTTTCAATAATATTATAAAAGGTGCTTTAATGTAATGTAATGAATGCCTGATCTTGTCACGAAAATAATCTTTATATTATGGAAGCATTACTTTATTTTGATGCCATATAATTAAACTTATGTCTTTCACGTCAATGACATCTTAATGCTTTCGACTTCTATTTAAAGTTGTTTTATTCAAATTATGCACAGTATAATGGGTCTCGGTTATGATGATTCCCTTTGAACTGAACACTTTCATGTTCGCAAGCATCTTGTATTTGTGCACAAGTAGACTAAAATATCTTTCATGTATCACCAATCAAATATGTGTTTTTGACCGACACAGTGAGTCATTTAATTCAATTATGCTGAGGAGGCGATACAATATTATGATCAGAAGCAGAGACATGTAATACTATAATTCGGTAGTGTAAAGGTGTTTCTGTGGGTTGTATTTGCAGTCTTGGTCTGACGCCGATATGCAATCAGTCTAAATTAGAGGGGCATGGTTTCTCTAAATAAAGAGTTCATTTAAGACCCTGACTATGTCTACAAAACTTTGGCAATCGTATCTACTGTATTTATATCTTTGTGTGGTCATTTAAACGTTAATTTGCCATTCGTAACCCTTGCTATCAACGACGATGGAATCTTTCAAATTCACCATTCCTCGAATGACATCTGTAAATATACTAGGTGCTAAATATTATTTGTCAGTCATACTGTCAGAGTAGGTTTCCGATTTATAAGATGCCCTCTACGTTGCATTTTGAACCGCATTCTACCTGAACGTGCATGACGATAATATAAATATTTAACTATATAGTGCGATGTCTCTTAAGCGTTTTAATCAATGACGAGATGTAGTTGATGCTTGTTTAAGGCTCATTTGATCGTGCCTTAGGTTTGCATTCTACTCTTTAGTAGTAAAAATGGTGATACATGTTTTTTCTCTTATATTACTATTAAATTTGAATTGTGATGCCATGAAATTAATGTTCATACAAGTGTGAGTTTGGGGCGTCCTTTAAACCGTTTTAAACCCATAATGCTTTGTATTAATCACAGTCTTATTAATTTTCGTGTGTTTGTTCAGCATTAATGTTGTGTCTTCCACAATTAGGCCCGTGCCATAAACAGAGATCCACTTGCTATAAGTGTTTTGTTCTGCTTGTTTAGTTGACGTTTTACTTCTTTTTTATTCGGATTCATGATAATGACTGTTAATAGTACATTATAGTCTGTTTTTCTTTACAAACCATTTATCAGCCCACATTTGATATTTAGGGAAAAATTAAATCGTGATGTGATAGTCATTGTAGAATATTTACGCTCATTGATTGTGTCACGTTGATTGCTTCCTACTATTATTATATACAGTACTAAGTTTCCGGTTTTATGCTGAGGACGGTAATAAGAGGCGAGTATAATGTTCATGCCTTTTCAGTTACGTTGCGTGCGTATTAAACAAATAAGATTTAATGATGAATCTGAGACGTTATTTGTTTAAGAATATGGGATAGAGAGTATGCATATAAAATGATGTAGAATCACTCACATGCGTTTGAAGCGAAGCGAACTAATCTTGTTTCCGTGGAAGAAATCACGGATGGAGTTGTTTACAGTTTCTGGACTGGCTCTGATGCCGTCTTAGTAGCACGTACATTCATTATTTTCACAGATTAAAGCTAATTTATCACGTTATATTACGGATGACAACCGGGCGCCCCAGATCAACCGTATATGATCCTGCGTTGTCATCCGTATATATATATATATATATATATATATTCTATAGATCTAATACATTTATTTGTATTCATCTATTATTAAGCACATATGTATGTTTTGGCCTGATGTTTACCGTTTTAAAGAGTAATTTGGTCTATTATTACGTTTTAGACATTCTCTTCTCCAGTACCGAATCTACTAACGTATTTGACGACGAATAGTTTTATTAATAGTGTAAATCATATAAATACATGAAAAAGATGCATGTCAACTAGTAAGGCCTAAAATGGTTATCGATACATACTGGCATGTATGTAAATATATTGGACCATCAAACAGCACGACTTTCTATTTGCTATTTCCTTAATAACAAACGTCATAATGGTGCGTAAAACTTACTGATTAAATTGACCTTGTAAAAGACATATCCGCCAAATGCAATAGGCGTCAATAGACGCCATAAGCGTACCTTTATAATCGCGATACAGTGTAAACATATCATGATATTTATAAGAATATAAATTTCAGAAGTATCATATGTTAAAATCGTATAATCATTTGTCTTTACAATTTTTGCGACCATGTATACCATGACAATGTGATCGTGACATATACATATCGAAGGTTTCATGTAGAAACGCACGAGTTTGTTTAAACATTCTGACATAATCTATTAATCTCCCATGATACGGAAATCAAGTCATGACCATACCAAACATTGAAATAGAACGATTGGCGGCTTTAATAGATATGAACTGCTTCGCGTATAAAGATGGTCCAAACTTGCAAATGGTACAATAAAATATCGGCATGCATGGTTCGGTAGTATAGACGTGCAATGGAAACATGCTCATGTATAACGCTTGCTTGACCTGAATATGAACAGCTTAGCGTTTACATATTTATTGTCTTAAACAGTTGTAAATACAATCATTTTGCCTTATGTTAGGTAGTCATCCACTATGTTCATGAAATAATTTAGGAAATCACGGTTTATCAATGCATCCTGACGAGACTAAAAGACAGTACCTGACGACGAGCTGGAGATGGTGACTGCTATATGCAGCGTGCGAAAGTTGTTTGACTTATTGCAGGGCATTTTATTTTACTATACGCATGAATTATATACATGGTGATTTGTATGATGTTTTTGTCGTCTCACTTTTTCGTTAATAACATAATAACAACAACTTCAGATTTGACGCGTGTTTACATGTCTAGGAATTCCGAGAATGGTTCTGGAAGGGATGAAGTGTCATGATTTCAGTAATGGTACATTTTGTAATTTCTTAGTAGCTTTTTTGCGATTTATTAAAGATAAGCAATGTGAATGTACACAATCATGACCATAATTTATGAAGAGGCCATTGTACATTACATTGTGTAATTGCGTAATCAAAATCAAACCTTGTTGATGCAGCAACAGGCAATGACATTTTAGACTATATGTTCATTGTGGTAAAGGTGTTTGTATTTATCTAATGTGGGACGTATCAACACTCTTTTTCAGATGCCCTTGTTACATCAATCTAAATGTGAGCGGTATGGTTTAACTAAATGAAGTGTTAATTTAGGCCCGCGCCTAGGTATATATATAACACTTTGAAATATAATCTTACTTTATAATCAAACTTTGTTTGATAATAAGAAATTATCAAATATGGTTTAAAAAAAACTAAAATGTGCGATGCATTTACAATTCGTATATTCGTACATCGCGCGACCCAAAGAGTCAGTGGAATATTTCAAATATATGATGTAATGAATGCCACCTTTAGTATAAAAAATCGGTATGGTTTGTAAGTCTGTGATTTAATCAATACAAATGTTCAGTCTATTAAATCGAGCTTTTTCCCAGGATTCCGATATGTTAAATCAATGCTTTATTTACAATTTAACTCTAAATATAAATAGAGGAAGCAGTCGGCAACTAACAAAGTTGCCAATTTAAGAAGCCCAGATGAATTAAGAAAGGCTCTGGAAGCTAGAGGTACATCGATATAAGTACACATTAAACACCAAAAGCAATTGTTGCTGTTTTTTTTTCTTGTTTTATGTTACAATAAATCTTTCATGAAAATAATCATATCCTTTGGGACATACAATTCTGATGTAAGAAGACTGGCAGTATATTTACAGGGCGTTGATTGTTTTCTACTATTCAGTAATACAGTACTTTGTATCCGGTTTTATGCTGATGACGGTAATAAAAAGCGTTGACAATGTTCATGCTTTTTTGGTTCCATTGTCGCACTAACGAGTCTGGTTCCACAAACAATGTTTATGACGAGTTAATGATTGTTTATCGAAGACGTTATATATTTCAGAATATTGGATAAAGCATATGCATCCATAGTTACGAACAATCGCTCACAGACGTTTGCAGCGCAGCGAACTAACCTTGTTCCCATTGGGAAATCACATTTCGGCCACGGATGGGGTTGTTTACAGCATCTGGACTGGTGATAATGTCGTCTTCGTCTTAGAGTCATTCATTAATTTTTACCGACGAGAGCTTATTCACATCGTCTAGCCTGGTGCACGATGATAATTTGAATAAATTTAAAGATACAGGTATGCTCTTATACATTTAAAGGTACTTGTTCACAGATTGTCAGAATGACATTTTTCCATTTTTTGTCGCAGATTCAAACAAACAAGGAACAATTAAAATAAGTGAGATAAATTACGTTTATACCGAAAGTAAAACTGATACTGAATATAGATTTTCGTTTATGGAAAATCATCGTAAGAAATTGATTTTTTTTTTAAAGCGTTAGAAAAGTGAGTCGATAGAATAATTTGGAGTGTTTCTATTGTTTTCAAAAAAGTTGGGACAATACGTGGATTGCTTATGTAAAGTATAGAATGAAATACCCGGAAGGCATAGTGGTGACGGCGATGGTCTGACCTAGTTTTATTTCAAAGATCAATGGCTCGAGACCAGGTGGGATGTTTTTGTCTTGGTTTTTTTTTCTTTCTTGAATTCTACTCTTGTTCTAATACTGTATCTCTTTGATTCCGATGTTTAAAGTTAATAATTAAAGAATCTTACGCGAAACTTTTAAAAGTGCCAAAATATGTCAACAAGTCCCATAACCGCAACATGGATTGCTGATTCCGATTTTCTACAAGTTAATTGAAACAAATTTCTCACTTACTGAATTCAACTCCAAAAATCGAACTAAAAGTCTACATTGCAATTTATGTATGAGCCATGTCACGACGACGAGCTTTATACTCAATAAGCGCTATATCATATTGGTGCCAATATTGAAATATTCAAGTGATGCATCGCGTCACAGATGTCTTTTGAATGTTTTATTATTTTCTATTCAACAACATGTGATTATTTGTATGAGTATGTATTTTAGTTATCAATCTCTGTAAACTTCTGTATTTAAACACATTTGTGCATGTCAATTTTTCTTTATATGGCGATTTTTAATCCTTTTGAACAAACCATCTACATGTAGGCAAATTCCTTGCAAGTCAACTAAAATATTGAACATGTATCACTAATTGCAATTTAGTCTTTGGCCGAAACAGGGATTTATTACGATATCTTTTTTGTCAACCATCGGATCTAGATTTTGAACCGAGCCAATTAATTGAGACCGATGGAACATCTCAAATGTTGAGTTGGCAACAAACTATTATTATCATAGGGATAGACATTTTTTACTTTGTGTTCATTATGGTACAGAGATTTCTGTTAATTAAATGTGGAACGTATTTACAGTCTCTCTGAGACGCCGGTGTTAAATCAAATCAATCTTAATGTCAGCGTTATGGTTTCTCTAAATAAAGTGCTCATAAAATCCCCCGCCTGTGTCTATAAACTTCGACAATCTAATCTAACTACCTTATAAAACTTGGTCTGTTAATAAGAAAGATATATTTACGATTCATATCGCGCGCTTTCCACAGAGATGGACTAATACAATTTTAGCAATTCAAATGTTTAATCTTGAAATCGCGATAATTCCGATATGTTCGACCAGGGCTAGAACTAAAAAAGCTTCTTATAGAAATCCTAACTTAAGCTGCACTTATGTGAAATATGTACTTTAACATCAAGTTTTCTTCGCGGAATTTATTGCAATTTGTACCGGTATATAATATATTAAAATACTCATTATCTTATTCATTTTAATAAATGTAAACAAGTTTAAAGTGTGAATTAAGATTGAGAACCAAAATGGTAAATGTATTGAATACTTTGCTCTATGATGAATTTGGAAACACCTTTGAATCCCGAGATATGCCGTTCGAAATTAAAAGTTATCATGTAAGTGTAATGTCAAACCGTTTTCGAACAGAAAAAAAGCATTCATGTGACCATTTCACCTTTCATGTTGAAGTACAGTAGAAGTATATTTACACTTACTGCAATTTGCATGTTGATTTGCCCCTTACTCTTCTTAATGTAGTATAGATCAATTTATTGTCTCCCTTTTCATATAACATAAATTCTGTCCTCTCTTTAGTGTTCGCACACCAATGAAGGCTGATGCAATAGTTGTAATGTCAAATTATAATAATGAATTGATCCGTATTTCGTACGTGTATCGCTTGTTTTGTTCTGTTTGTAAAACAATGTCATTGTTTTGTTTAGGTCTTTTCCATTAGTATATCAGTATATTGGTCTACGTCTCCAATAAAATGGATATAAACCTCCAATGACTTGGTTTACCATGTGCCCCCACTCCTATACCCACTACATTAAATACACTACTTAGCTTCCTGATTAATTCTGGGGACTGTTATAAATACGGGGATAATATTCATGCTTCCTCTATAACTTTGACGCACTAACGATTCTGGTTCCAAAAACAATGTTTAAGAAGATTTGATGATTGTGTATAAAATAAGTTGTTTATTTTAGAGAATCGAAAAGAGCTCATGCATCTTTAATTTAGTACATTCAAGTGTTTACAGCAAAGCAAATTGACATTGTTTCCGATGAGAAAACACTTACCGACTACGGATAGAGTTGTTTATAGCTGTTGGACTAATTATGGTGGCCTAATCGAAGCAGATGCATTCATTAGTTTGATCCAATGCGATTCCATGCAATATGGCATGTTTGGGATAACAGCCCTTACACACCTGCTTAACAGTAGTTCACCTCCTAGGCAACAGTATTTGACCACGCACTGTCGAACAATTGAATAGCGTGAACAATATGCACTGACCCATGAGCGATCCAAAATATCGTATGTATCCATAAGTATAAGTATATACTGTTTTTGGACCTGGTTTTATTAATAAGTTCAACGTGTTTTATTTTCGTTGATATTGCAAGTGATTGAACTGTAAGACACATTTAAAGGTAATAATACACACTATCTCTTTTAATGTTTGTTTATATCAACGATCTAAAATTTAGTAATTATACGTCCTTTTTTATTTATTTATTCATTTATATAAACGTTCGATATGAATAATTTGCACTGCACTGTAGCAAAGTTAACATAAACATCCATAGTGTTATAATAGTTTTACATTGTATCAAATTAAAGCTAAAAGTATTAATTGTATAATCATTATAAAGGCTTGTAATGAGTCTTTCAGAACGGTCCTCCGGTAGGAGTGTATCCGTTTTACTATAAATATAATTTATGTGAAAGCACATGTCTTACGCGTGCAATAGGAATGACAAATTACTTGCTTCCAGTAACCGATACAACATTTCTGAAATAACATTATCTATAAAATCTCATAACAATTGTTGCATGTAGTATGCAATGTTTTTAAATAATCTAGCGGTTATATAACATCAAGTTTTTCTTCTATAATGTAACGTTGTTTTATCATTTTATGAACAACCACATATGCGAGTGAACGTAAGCGGGAACTTGTTAACATTTTTACAATTGCCTTGTAGGGGTAAAAGTTCGTTCAATACAAGCTGGGTGCATTCTTTATTGACAGGGCCCGATCACGAGGAGAATGTTATTTCTCTAAACACACTGTTAGCCTCAGCAAAACTATACTAAGTAACAAGATAAACAAATAAATGCTAGCCCATAGTTATGCTATTATAAAGGCGGACTCATGTACACTACACAGGACAATGCAGATCCATGGTCAGAATCAGACTCAAGGCTTACAGTCCTCACTTGAAACAGTGCTTACTTAAGAAGCTATTCAATGATATCGATGTTGGTTTGATGATAACCATCGTTATCCGAATTAATTAATATAAAGTATACTGCTCAGAATTTAAATTTGTTCTCAATACTTGTACGATGACTGTTCATGGATGTTATGTACGACAAACAGATTTGTTTAAGCAATTTCCCCCGCCGAATAAATTGTGTTTATTGATAGGTGCTGAACTAAAAGGTGAATAACAAAGTGTATGGTAATTGTTGTTTTTTTTTAAGTTGCAGTTCAAGTTTCATGTAGAAATCATGTATAGTATCAGCGATATAGCCATGAACAGTTACATCATACAAAAAAAAACACAGGTCAATAACTCATATTTAAGAAATTGTAGGGTTAGGGTTTATGTGCCTGTCACTTTTCCTTATTGATATCTATACATCCATGAAGTTTCATGTTTTCATATTAATATATGAATAATAGCCCTACAAAGTTGCATCATACGAAAACTGCAAAGCAAAAAAATTCTTATTCATTTTACTTTTTTAAAGATGTATACCGTATTATGTTTTTTAATATTTTACTTTGTTTACGATGCATTCCGCCAATTACTATGATTCGTTATCTATGCGTCATTGAGTAAAAGATCGACGTGAGATATCAATGTGTAGGAGCGCAAATTCTGTTCTTTTGACTGACGGCGTCTATGTTGTGTATGTATTCAAGTCTGCGCAGACTTCATGATACCAATGTATTAGGGATGTTTGGTAAAGATACAGGTGTCTGGACCTATCTGCCCTACACATGGGGGCTGACCGGTTTGCCCATATTGTGGACCCTGGTGGTGCTTGCACTTTATTGAAGCACGTCAGTACTGTGCCAGGTCCGACTCGGAGACACTGCCTTTATGGGCGCCTACACTTGTTTTCGAGGTAAACAAATTTATTTTGCATATTTAGTCCATCTGGCTGACTTAATGCAATCATTATATCCTTTCAAGGGTATAATTATTTCATCACAGTGTCATTTATTATTATTTAAGTGCTTTTACTGTATAAATAATTCGTGTTACAATAGGTAGAACCCATTTCTCAGTGGCATACTTCATGTACACTCATTTGTAGTATAGAAACAATATGGTACGGTTCGTGACATTGAAACACTGTTCATATGCAATACTTATTCTGTGTAGTTTATTTCGGATTGTCTTTCTTTCTACGCATCACAAGTACATATTTAAATTATTTAGGCGCGAAAGTAAATACAGTTATTCCAACCACGAAAATGTCTCAAAGATTAAACTGGACTGCATGAAATGACGTTAAAGAGATTAGGAACATCTTGCTAGTATATTCCTCGAGGTTCCGGCAGCTGCTCTGTCATTTAATGGCTATATTCGTCACAATCGATCGCTAGTCATCAACATTGAGATAGAATTTCTGTCTGAAAACATGTATCACTGCTTAGATGAATTCTAGGGTCGATTTGAAGCTAAATTTTAGACACTGACTTACTAACCGTATATAAGTTTTAAAGGTAATCAACATAAAATACCACAGTTAGATTTGATTAAATACACAATCTATATTAGGACTAGTAAATTTCACAGCTTCATAAAAAATCAATAACAATATCAACAACAGTTCGGCTTGATAAGATCGTGAAGGGCATGACTGACAATCCTTGAGTTCAGTCCAAATATGCCACGAAGTAAACAGCGGTAAATTATATATGACTTGCCCATGAGTATTGTACGTTGCAAAAGTGGCACCCGTTGACACGAACGAAATAATGTTCAATATGGCAACAACTTTGAAGAAATTAGTGTGAAAATAATACAATGTTTTAGAGGCGTTACGCGGTAATTATTTAAATATTTTCGGTATCATTCATTGCAAAGTACCCTCAAATTACCATGAACTAAAATATAAATGCACCAAATATACACCAAATATTTGATGTCCGATACGCAATTATCCAAACCCAATGGCCTTTGTGTAAGTGGTCATACTGATCTTAGTAGAAACATACGAACGCCTTGTCTTATGTAATTGTACATTCACATGAACATTACTAAAACCCAACTTTCATCATGCAATGGTTATTGTTCGACAATCCTGAACACTTCATCAAACACAAAAATGTATCAATCAAACATGTTCTGAAAATATAACTGCAGCAGTCCCAGTTGGAAGAGATACTTCTTTTCACAGATCACAATAAGAAATATCCGCAATCCTCATCTGCGCGCTGGCTTATTTAACCCAGTTACATTTTTGTATAATGTAATATGGTGAACCATAAGTCAGGCAATGCGATCAGCCACAGAGTGTAATATAAAGCCTGCTGTATATATCACATTCACTATATCAACGCAATAAGGAAATATCGAAGGTCGTACCGTATCATTTATAGTTCAAGAGGCTCTTATTATCAGACAATCCGATTAGAGATAAACATAAAGCGTGCTGTAAATGTCACATCCCTTTCACAGATGTGTTAAAATGCGGAGGTTCACCCATATGTGCAATATTTTTAGAGATGCAAAGTGCTGAAATGCAGACACATTTTGAGAGACGTTTAAAGAGACGCCGAATTGAATAGGCGAGTGTCATACCAGACGTATCGTAAATGTATATGTCTAATTTAAAGAGATGTCTTGAAATACTTTCTTGTTTTTTTTCACTTCTTTATATTGACGCATTGTACATTGAAGTTATATCATTTGAAGCAGACTGTACATTGTATTATACATGTATTTATTGTGAATAAGTCAATAAATATGGACTTTATTTTCAGCTAATAATAAAAAATATCACTCATATTGGAAAAGTGGACATAATTTAACAATGAAAGTATGTATTATGCATTATATGATAAAAATAAAAATTCTTCAGTAAGCTACACAGAAAAATTAACACTTAACACCAAAGTGTATTCACATCTTTTTATAAACCAAATAAACTGTGATTTTTTTACAGTTATCCTCTAATTCAAACATGTTTTTTCGATGTGGTGTCTCTTAGATCAAACGATTTTTTTTTTCAAATACAATGTATTGCTTTATTGGAGATTATATACGTACAAGTAATGTTATTACAGTTTAACGTAATTTACAAACACATTTGTCAGTCGATGAAATCCCGATGATATTTTCTCGTCAAGTGATAAATGCAGTGTGTTTTAGTTGGCAACTCATCTTACCGTGAAAACAATATGAAACACAAAATAATTCGGCCGTTTTACAGTCAATTTCGGACTATTTAACCAAAATTGTATCTTTGCAAACAAACGAAATAAATTGCATCTGTCTAGACAAGCTTTGGCTTTTAATTCGATTTTGTGGATATAATTTATTTTATTTGCATACAGAACTGGCATTATTGGCATTACCGACACTGCCATTGAATAAAATCAAGATTAACAATGGATTACAGAGCCCTTTTGTAATTACTCTTAAAAGCAACATCTGAACAAATGGTAGACATAATACGAGTAATCGCTGAATGTTCGATATAATGACAACGAACCGATCATAAGACAGAAAGTTCACTGTTATAATCAAAATTAACTACCGCTGTTTTATATCGGTTAACAACTCTCTGTCGTTCATATGTTGGGCAATAACACAACTCGGAATCACGCCACCGAGCATTGAATTCCACATCGGTGTTTATTGGCCGATAATACACTATGAATCGAAATTAAAGTATAAGACGGCGTTTACAAACTATTAGTGTTCTCTTCTTCGGAGAGCCTCATCCCTATATGACAGCAGTCAGTGAACTGTCCGATCTCTGGTGGGCGAAAGAACAGTTAGGGGCTCAACACCTAATATTCCGGGCCTCCAAAATGCTTCTAGCCTCAAACATGCACGCGCACACGAACGTCGTTCCACCGCATGGTTAACATAAAAAATAGAGTAAGGTATGGAAAGAAATAAAAAAAAACATGGGCAATATATCAGGAGAAGTATTGTATTAAAAATAAATGTTTACAAGTATATCATATTTCGGAAATGCCATTTACACACCACTGATCAATTATTTTTTTCTATGAAATATGTTATTATCTAGAACTGCATCATGGTCTGCATACTTAATAAACATTGTGGAAGCCAAATACGTGCATATTTTTTGTATCCGACAGACTTTGTCAACGACGTGCCAATAGGAATAACACATGCCGTCAACATGTTCATGCTTATTATACATATTTCATATTTCATTTCACAGACTATGTCTTCTATTGCCGTTTTCGGTCGCCCGTTGCTGTATTATGACTGGATTTACAACATGACCGAAATGGGGCGGAAGTTCAAACAGAACTGCGACACAAGATAACAGAGGACGTCATACAAAAACGGAAAGCAGCACTGCTAGTGGGATTTATATAGCTTAAATTAAAACGCGGTATGCAATTTAATTTCATCGTACGTATTTTAGGTCAAGTCTAACAATGAAAATGAAAAAATGTCGACAAACAGGTCATTGAGAAAAAAAGCGACCTGTATTTTGAAAAAACGTTTTTCATTTGAAGAGGGTTTTGAGATTTCAAACAAACATTTTTCATCAAAGCGTTCTATTATATGACTTGTTAAAGAAGCTGTATATTTCGAGTTTACCAGAACATATGACACGACATTAATCGATTTATATCAATATTCATTCAGGAGGGTTCGGTCAGTATTACATACCGGATATGCCTGGACTTCCTGAACATCCTGCAGATCGATATAGACGAGCATGGATGTGGATGTAATGATGGACATCGGTAACGAAGTAGACGCTTTTATGTTTAGAGTTACGGAGGACCGTTGTGGTCAAACGGATAGCATATTTATAATAAAGGAATTGAATAACCCATGTGTACACCAATTACTGTAACGACTTATGTTTTTGTCAAAAAATAATGTTTAATTATAGTTGAAAACGACTTTTGGGACGTTCAGTCGTTATACTTATAAGCCAATTTCGCAGTTCCTGTTTCTTATATATAGATACTTGTTCCAAACATACATACAATGTACATGCAGTTCTTTCAAGATATGCAAACGAATTATCGGGTAACATTATGGCGCAGTGTGACCGCGGGTTATAAGCTGCTACCTGTGTTTCCGAAGTGCATTACATAAATCAATATAATAGTTTTACATAAATTAATGAAACCTACCGGAATGCTGTTTGAAACGCAGCACACGTCTCTGGTGGAATCAAGTCTTTATTGGAAAGCAAGATAGAATTTCAGCATAAGTACGTCACCAGCATATGTTTGGAACACAAGGCCTTATGTAATCAAGGATGCTCTGAATCTATCTTCTAAAACAACCGCTGATTAGATTTATGTTTAGATAAGTGAGATGATATATAAGCTATAACTATCTCAATCAAGTGGGCGAGGAGCAGGGACGGGCGCACCACTCTGGAAGACACCCTCTAATTGAATGAACAAGCTGTACAGTCCCCGTTAATGCATCGGCGCAGAATTACTGCCGAGATCCGTGGACAGTGTATAATTATTCCAAAACAAAATTCAGACTACGGCTTATTGCTAATCTCATTTTCCTTTTTTGAATAATTTTATATCTCAATTGTTTTGGAGCGTCGTCGGAAACCCTGAACAACAACATGCGTCTCCCGAATGTAAATTTTCGCGTACAAAATGCTTGTTTCGTCGCTAACAGGTCGACTTTAATGCGAATCCACTGCTTAATAGAAAACATTAAAATAGTTAACAGCATAGATTTAAATGACGTTCAAAACTAAAAAACAACTTAAGAAATACCATAAATATATATACATTTTGTTCTACAAATTATTGGTTTAACAAATGGGTTGAAATCACTGAAACAACTAATATTTTTTTAACCCATGTTTGTTTAACGTATTTACTATGTTGATTGGTTTGCGATTTTACAACATAAACGGATATGTTTTAACATCTGTCCTACTTGATTATCATTTCCAAGTGAAATTACCAGCGTTAGCTATAT
Source organism: Dreissena rostriformis (assembly GCA_007657795.1). Classification (NCBI taxonomy): domain Eukaryota; kingdom Metazoa; phylum Mollusca; class Bivalvia; order Myida; family Dreissenidae; genus Dreissena; species Dreissena rostriformis. The sequence goes on along the minus strand of VMBQ01000687.1, from coordinate 91,214 downwards.
AACTAAAGGTACACATGAGCGTTCCATTGTTAAGTTATCATATTATAAGCATATTTTAGAAAAAGAGCCCAGTTCATTTTTACAACATAGAGACTAAGATAATAATTTACAATTCATCGTAGGAATAGACATTTTAAATGTATACGTTCATTACGATCGAGTTGTTACTGTTAATATAATTTACTATGTAATAAGCTGTCTGTGTGGCGCCCATGTTAAAGTAATCAAAATGTCAGACGGTGACTGCCTTTCTAAGGGTGCAGTCTACAGTTTTTCTTGAAAATCCCCAGGCCGACAACCACTGTTCTGCAAAACAACCTCAAAGCAAGGCCTCCAGTCACAACCTGAAAATAGATTCAGACAATTTTCAGTGCAGCTCATCAGCATCTTGAAATTTGAGCACAAAACAATGCAGAAAATTCTCTTTAAATTGATATCTGGGGTAAAATAGACCTTTTCGGGGGACTCGGAACTTGACCGTAAAAACACCATTTTTGGATAAACCCGGCAATCGCATTTATCTTTCCGGGGAACTTTACGCACACAGTCGACAAGATGCTTTGCACTTTCAAAGCAAATGCTTTCAAACTGAGCCAAACAAAATGGGTCATTACCGGTGAACTTTTTTGCACTGCTAACTTATTTAAACCCACCGTTGAAATCTGTCAAATGTCGACAGCTTCAAGCAGGACGTACATGTGTTTACTTCTCACTGAGCATGTTGTTGTTGTTGAATAAAATCCAGGTCACTTAGTTTCGAATTACTGAAAACAAGTGAAATTACTAGAATATTGACCATTTATACTTACATTTCAGCTTCTGAAGTGAAAAAAAAAATCTTATGCCATACACCTTAAATTCAGGAAATTGCGCAGATAAGGCTAAAAAAACTGTAGACTGCCTCCTTAATGAATTGTTCATTTAAGCTCCGCCTATATCTAGAGTATGTGGGCCACTCATCTAAGTTTATTTTTAACCTTATTGTAAATGAGAAAGATATATTTACCATTTCGTAATTCATTCTATATAGTAGCGGGAAATAATTTAATATCCATTTGTCATGCATGCCAGCTGTACATGTTGATGAATGGTAAAACTTGTCAAGCGCAAATGCACAGTCGTGTACATTAAATATTGCTTTCGACCTTTGGACGAATGACGACATACGACAAGAAATTTATCCTACAGACGCTAGAGAGGTATATACACTTGCTTTAAAAGCTTTATTCGTTGTCAACAAAAACGTTTATTTCAATGCAACATATTATGATTTAAACTCTGACCGTGATATTTTAGTGGGGGGGGGGAATTCACGAATTATTTAAATTGTAAAGGTGAAAAATATGTTAAACGCATTATAAAACCGGAAAATAAAGGATTTATAGATAACCACAAAATAAACAAAAAAAGGTTTAATGAAGAGTGTAAAAACAAAAAATCTCAATTAACAAAAGCGCTATACGAGGATAATCTAAATACAAATGGAAGTAAATGAGAACAAATGATTTCTATCAACACGGATTACAAGTATAAGTGTAGAAAAACGAAATTANATGGGTTGAAATCACTGAAACAACTAATATTTTTTTAACCCATGTTTGTTTAACGTATTTACTATGTTGATTGGTTTGCGATTTTACAACATAAACGGATATGTTTTAACATCTGTCCTACTTGATTATCATTTCCAAGTGAAATTACCAGCGTTAGCTATATAACTAAAGGTACACATGAGCGTTCCATTGTTAAGTTATCATATTATAAGCATATTTTAGAAAAAGAGCCCAGTTCATTTTTACAACATAGAGACTAAGATAATAATTTACAATTCATCGTAGGAATAGACATTTTAAATGTATACGTTCATTACGATCGAGTTGTTACTGTTAATATAATTTACTATGTAATAAGCTGTCTGTGTGGCGCCCATGTTAAAGTAATCAAAATGTCAGACGGTGACTGCCTTTCTAAGGGTGCAGTCTACAGTTTTTCTTGAAAATCCCCAGGCCGACAACCACTGTTCTGCAAAACACCCTCAAAGCAAGGCCTCAAGTCACAACCTGAAAATAGATTCAGACACTATTCAGTACAGCTCATCAACCGCTTGAAATTAAAGCACAAAACAATGCAGAAAATGCTCTTTAAATTGATATCTGGGGTAAAATAGACCTTTTCGGGGGACTCGGAACTTGACCGTAAAAACACCATTTTTGGATAAACCCGGCAGTCGCATTTATCTTTCCGGGGAACTTAACGCACACAGTCGACAACATGCTTTGCACTACCAAAGCAAATGCTTTCAAACTGAGCCAAACAAAATGGGTCACTACCGTTGAACTTTTTTGCACTCCTAACTTATTTAAACCCACCGTTAAAATCTGTCAAATGTTGACAGCTTCAAGCAGGAAAAACATGTGTTTACTTCTCACTGAGCATGTTGTTGTTGTTGAATACAATCCATGTCACTTAGTTTCAAATTACTGAAAACACGTGAAATTACTAGAATATTGACCATTTATACTTACATTTCAGCTTCTGAAGTGAAAAAAACTATTTTTCTTAGGCCATACACCTTAAATTAAGGAAATTGACCGGGGCCAATGCGCAGATAAGGCTAATAAAACTGTAGACTGCCTCCTTAAGATAGCAGTCCAAAGTTTTAAACCCATCTAAATTTGCATTATTTGTACTCTTTAGTTAATTCTGGATGAAACTGGGTGGTTTTCTTCGTGAAATAACTGCAACGTACAATTTTATACTATTTTTAGTGAGCATATCAGCGGCAGCATTTTCAAGCAACTTTTTGATCATGTTATCGCTTTTCTATCTAAGTCTTAAAATCACTCAATTTGCACAGATATGCAATGTAGGTATAATCATATTGCCCCAAATGACTCATAATGGGTCTCATCTTTCATCCTGATTCAAAACTTGTTCGCTACACTGGTCAAAGTTTAAAAAAAAAAAAAATGATTTTTTTCCTTAAAATCAGTGTGTTGTACTCACTTTTCATCAAAGTTTACGGAAAACTATTGACCCTTATTCGATCCATGTACGAAGAAGTAAAATTACAGGTTAAAAATATCGGTAACTTATCTGACGTATTCAGTAGTAACGTTGGTTTATTCCAGGGGGAAATAACCTCGCCCATATTGTTTTTGCTCTTTATCAATGATATTGAATTCAATTGACAAAATGCAATAAACGCCGGCATAATATTAAATCAAATATCGATCTACCTATTAGTATTTGCTGACGACGCGATTTTGTATTCTGAAACACCGGAGGGTCTTCAAGATTCATGATGCAATTTAGAAACTTACTGTGATAAGTTGAATTTAACAGTTATCATTGAAAGAATCAAGGTCATGATATTCCGAAAAGGTGGATCAATCAGTAAAGAATTAAAGTGGACATATAAAGGCCACGAACTCGTAATTGTGAATAAAATTTAAATTACCTTGGCATTGTCATGTCAAGCGGTTGATTATTTGTGCCCGCAACAAATACACTTTATGGCAAAGCATTAAAAGCAATGCATTCTTTGTTCAACCTAACAAAAGACATTAATGTACCTGTAAATATCATGGTTAATTTATTTGATGCATATGTATCAACAATTTTAAACTATAACTGCGAAGCTTGGGGATTTATCAAAGCAGAAAATATTGAGCGCGTCCATCGTAAATTGTGTAAAAGAATATTACATGTAAAAATGTCAACAAATTCACTGTCGCTATATGCCGAAGTTGGTCGACTACCCTTGTATATAGAAAGATATGTCAGGGTCGTTAAATATTACTACACATTTCACTTTTACAGAGATTAGAAATTGAACGCAAAAATAATGCAAACAATTGGTCATCGAAAGTACGGGACATTCTTAACCAACCCGGTTTTACTGATGTATGGATATTCCCTGAATCTGTGAACACTGATCAATGTATCCCGTTATTCAAAAACAGATTACGAGACCAGTATATTACTAATTGGAATATAAGTGTCCATCATCTAGTTCAATGATTTTATACAAAGAATTAAAACCAGAATTTGAAAATCATCGTATCTTGATATTATTGAAAATAAAGAATACAGGAACATTATTGCTAAATTACGTTTGTCGTCTCACAAATTATTTATAGAAACGGGAAGACACCAGAACAGTGTTAGAGATCAACGCAAATGTGTGCTATGTAACCTAAATGACATCGAGGATGAATATCACTTTGTTCATAAATGCCCTTATCATACTGATGTTAGAAATGAATTAATTCCAAAGTATTATAGAAGTCGTCCTAATATGTTCAAGTTTATCGAACTACTTAATAGCTCAAACAAAGTTGTGTAAAGAAAGCTAGCCATGTTTAGTTTAAAATGTTTTATACTTCGAAAAAATGTCCAATATATTTAGTATAAAATATTGTTTCTCAAAATAAATTAGTACAGATAATGTAATAAATGCTGTAATCATTTAACTATATGCTTGACATTTTGTAGTTAGATGTATAACTCTGATCCATGTGACTTTCTCACGAAAGCCTTTTTATTGCCTGTCTATGTATATTGATTGTTATTCAAAATTATGTATTTTTAATATAGTTCAAACGCATGTTGTTATATTATATGTATGTTAAGCACGATGACCTGTATATGCTTAAGTCAAAAATAAATATTCTGTTCTGTATTATGACTTGTCAATTAATTCAAAATAAATGCACTTTATTTGTTTGTAATTTAAAGTAACTTAAATCTAAATTGTTTAGTGGGGATACTGGTTAAACAAAAATTGGTTTCAAAGGCCACACCGATTGAAAACATTTCGCCCTTGCTGATATGTTTTAACATGCATATGCTATGGTGACTTTACGACTATTCATGGTATTCCGCATATGTGAATTTTCTTAAAAGACATTGCAGCGTCAAAAATTAGCTTGCTCAGAATCGCTCGGGAGGTAAACTATTTGAATGATAACTCAGGGTGTGCTAGAGCTATTACTTTTATAGCTGGATAAGTTTTGATTACTTTTATATTGATGAAGATCATATTCATTACACAAAATTAATGGTGTTTTAAAACATAACTGAAAATAGTCATGTATTTTAATATTGACCCTTGTATTACATTTTATATTTTATGAAACTATTTGTATCATATCATGTTTAACTACTTTGCATATGGATATGTGGTTATCAATGTTAAGATGGCGGCTATATCATACAGAAACACTGGCCAACCATGGATACAGTTGACACACTTGATTTCTGTCTTATTAATTATGCAGTGTCTTTGGACGTTTAGCGGTTTGACTGAAGATCATTTTAACATTTATATTGATAGTTATGCGAACCCACAGATGTTTGCAAACAAGTAAAATCAATAAGGCCTATGCCGTTGGGCGATCACATTTTGTCCAATTACCTTTGGTTAAATACCTCAGAGCACCGACATCCCAAATATATAGCTCCATGAGGATACATAGGATCATTTGGTCTGCTTAACATGAAAACAAAAAAGCGTGTGATCCGCCCATTAAAACAGTTCACCATAAAATGAACACCTCGTTCAAACGCCTCACAAAATAACATCATATTTATAATCTTCTCATAACGTTCTAATTCTCAACAACCTGACGATTCAGATCATATAGAGTACATTCACTGTGATATCGTTATTGGTTTAAGAAGTAAACATTTGTAAGACGACTCAGGCCTTCTGGTCTGTTGGGGAAAAAATGCCTAAGCTGCAGTTGGTGTTTTTTTCGTTTTTTTTTTTGAGAATTTTCAAAATTTTAGTGTTACCAAGAAAAAAATAACACCTTTTAAGAACGTGCTTTTACTTGGTTAAGTATTTTTCTCGCTTTATCGCTATGGATTGTGAATTTTTATGATTGGGGAAAACGTAGCCATTTTTGTTAATTTGGAACAGGGTCACTTATTCTGATCATTGAAAACAGTAGAACATGCCTTTATAGGGGAAATCGAGAATGAAACGTTCAATGACTTTGGTAAGGGGCGCTTCTCTTCCAATTGTCATAGAATTACAAACAAATAAATGCCTAAAAGATGTACTATGTTAATCATAATTACTACATAATGACGATGTGTAGTTTGTTATGTTGGTAGCATTTTAAGATAAACTCTCACGTGAATAAGTCATCATTTATCAGTGAATTCCATAATGTGGTGGCCACTTTCGATTATTTCGGTCATTTAATCTCAATATGACACATTTGGAAATTTCACACTTCACTAAAATATATTAATGGTTTCCGGCAGTCTTTGCGCACTTATGTTCAAACTATTATGATCTAATAAGAATAAATTTGCTCGTGGAAATGAACGTTATACAGGAAAAGGAATTCAAACTGGGAAGTGTTTACTATTAAATTTGTATTGAACATGCATACACATGTTTAAACTTAGTCTTTGTCGTAAGCTGCACAGCGTTGCTGATCATGTCTTTACTCGCACGTTACTAAATGTTTGATACTATTTGCATCAAATGATTTCCAAGGAAGAACAAACATTCGTTGTGTGTCATGTGATATTTGTGTAAGCTATGTTCGTTTAATTGCCTATTTACGTTTGTTTTTAATTAATACGAACAAATTATTTACGAATATATGATTGTGTTTTATTAAATCCGATTATTATACGAGCGGAAAATATGCAAGAGAAAATCTATACCATTCGCCTAATGGCATTTGAGCTTTCATCATGATTAAACCACTCCCATTTGGAGTCGTGTTTAAAAAATACAATATAAAAGTGTTGCGTTAAAAGAGCAATTGAATGCATATTATGTACACTACACATATTATCTCATTTCCTGGTGTACAACATTGTACATGAAACTGCAGATTTGTAGATTGTGTACATGTCTGGGAATTCAAAGATTCCTGATGAAAATAGCGATGATTTCAGTAATGACACATTTTTTAATTTCACACTTCACGTCAATCGTTTATGGGCAGCATTGCCTGGTTTTATTGAAACAATTAAATTCTTATAAGCGTTATTTAAGTTGTGTAATTAAGCATTGTTAACGAAAAAGGAACGGTTAATGTTTTTTGCTTCAGGGACGTTTCTATTCAGAGATTCAATATCGATTTATATTGTACATGTTAACATGATTGGACTGTTTTGTTATACTCTTATTTTATCATTATAATTATACTATTAAAGTTAAAGTGTTGAATTGTTTTCTTTGTGAACAACGATAATTCGAATGAATTTGGCGTTATTTTCTTTCAATTTGATCTGAACTTTGACTGCTGACTCCGATTTCATTCAAGTTAAAAATAAGAGGAAAAAAGCATATACATAAATCCGCCTTTCAATAATCGGATTAAATGTGATTTAATGGAATAAATGTCTGATCTTGTCACGACAATGGTCTTCATACTACGGAAGCACTACTTTATTTTAGTGCGATATTTCAAGTTATGCCTTTCGCGTCAATTACATCTAGAGGCTTTTGACTTCTATTAAAAGTAGTTTTTTTCCAATTATGCACAGTATATATGGTCTTGATTATTCCTTTCGAACTAAACAGCTTCATGTTCGCAACCATCTTGCATTTGATCATACGTAGACTAAAAAATCGTACATGCATCATCCGTCAAATCTCGGTCTTTGCCCGAAACAGTGAGTCATTAAAACAAACAATGATGCAGAGGCGACCTACTATAATGATCAGATGCAGAGGCATTTAATTCTTTAATTGATTATAGAAAAGTTATTTCTGTTTTGCGTATTTACAGTATCAGTAAGACGCCACTGTTAAATAAATCTCAATATGAGCGATATGGTTTCTCTAAATGAAGTGTTCATTAAAGCCCCCATCCATATATATAACGATTGAGCAATCTAATCTTACTGTATTTTATATCTTGGTGTGTTTATTTAAACGATAAATGTGCCATTCGTAAGGTGCGCTATCATTGACGATGGATTCTTTCAAGTGCCAGAGTAGGTTTCTGATTAATAAGATGCCATTTAAATTACATTTTGTAAAACACCTTTTACCTAAAAGTGCATGACGATGATCTAAATATTGAACTATAAAGTACCGTGTCTCTTACGCGTTTTAATTAAAGACGAGATTTAGTTGAAACTTGTTTAAGGTTCATCGTGCCTTTAAAATACATTTTTGTCCCTCTGGTTTGCATTAACTGTTCATTTGTTAAATGGAAATTAAATAGAAATGTATTCTCTTATATTGTTATTCAATTTAAATTGTGATGCCATGGCATTAATGTTCATACAAGTGTGAGTTTCGAGCTTCATTTAACCGCTTTTACACCATTATGATGTGTATTGACCCCAGTTTGATTAATGCTCGTGTGCTTGTTGTGCATGTATGTTGTGTTTTGTACATTTGTTGTGTGCCCCAATGTTTCGCAATTGGTTCCGTGTCATCAATAAAGGACCACATGCCAAGATTTTTGTTCTGCTTGTACAGTTGCTGTTTCACTTCGTTTGTATTTGGATTAAATAGAAGGATTGGTACCAGTCACCATTATAGTCTTTTTTCTTTACAAACCATTTATCAACCCAGACTTGATGTATAGGGAAGCATTATATTGTGATGTGATGTGTCGCGTCGATTGCTTCCTACTATTCTTAAATACAGTACTTAGTTTCCGGTTGTATGCTGTGGACGGTAATGGAAGGCGTTGAAAATGTTCATACTACTTCGGTTACATTGCTTCCGTACAAGCGAGCCTGGTTCCACAAACTAATTTTATAAAGATGTACTGTTAATGTATCTTAGACGTTATTTATTTTAGAATATTGGAGAGAAAATATGCATCTATAAGTGCTCACATATGTTTGCAGCGAAGCAAACTAACCTTGTTTCCAATTGGAAAATTACATATCGGCTACGGATTGAGTGTTTGACAGTTTCTGGACTTGCTCTGGTGTCGTCTTAGTAGCACGTACATTCATATTTTTTGCCAATCAGAGCGCATTTAACACGTTCTGTTACGGATGACAACTTGGCGCCCCAGGTCAACCGTGGTCGATCCCGCGTTGTAAACACATGGCAATATTCCATGGGGTATGTGAACGATGTATGGATTGTATGCATACATTTTCATAGTAGATCTATTTAATGCAAATATTGATGTTTTGGCCGGATTTTGTCCGTTTTAAAATGGAGTTTCGACTTTAATTTCGTTCAATTTAGCTCTTTTCAAGTTACAATTCTACTTAATAAATAATAAATACATGACAGAACTTAATGACATTTTACAACGCCTTAAATGGATATCGATAAACGATGAAATATACTTTAAAGATATTGTTTAATCCACCATCACGTCTGCCTATCTTGTATTAATTAAATTAAAAAAACGCCTATTACGTCTGTCTTTGTTGTATGACTTTAATAAAAACGCCTTAGTGGAGCGTCAAACTTGCGGAATAGAGCTTTGACTTAAATGGACCTTTTAACAGATTGGCAAAATGGTTTGTTGTTGTGTTTTGTAAAAAAACAATCAAAATAAAAACAACAACATATCCAAACAAAACAATAGGTCTGGCATGATTCGCCATAATCGTGCCATGGTGAATCGCGATTCACGATATTTATCAGAAGAGACGTTTATGAAGAAATAGAAGATAACAGGTATTTGTTAAAATCATATAATTATTTTTATTAACGACGCTAATCATTCTTTATTATCAAACTTGGTTTGAGAATTAGAACTTAAATGTGCAATGTATTGACCATTCGTATATTCGTTCATCGCGCTACCCATAGAGATGGGGAAATTCAAAGCCATGATGGCATGTTTGACAGCTGTACGTATTAACGAACGACATGGTTTGTAAACCAGTGATGTAAACAATTCAAATGTTCAATCTTGAAAATCGAGCATCGTCCCAGGATTCCTGTATATAAGGGTGTTATTTATCATTTAATTCTACATAAATATAAAGATGAAAGTGTCAGCGTCTCAAGTAAAATTACCAATTTATGAAATACTTTTTTAATGCTTGCCTTGATCTAGGTTGCATTTAGAAAAACTCTGGAATCTAAAGATACACCGATATAAGTAACCATCATCCATCCAAGGATATTTGATTGTGTTATTGTTTTCTTGTTTTTGTTTTGTATAACATTTTTATGTATAATAAACCGTTCATGAACATTATTATATCCATGGGGACACTACATGTTGATATGACAACAATTGCAGTATATTTACATAGTTATTGTATCGTAACCGTTCTCTACTTTTCTTAAAAAGAGTACTTAGTATCCGGGTTTATGCTGAGGACGATAATAAAAAGCGTTGATAATGTTCATGCTTTTTCGTTAAAATTGTTATACTGCAGACCCTGGTTCAACAAACAATGTTTATTATTTCGGATACGGATGGCGTTGTTTACAGCTTCTGGACTGGTGATAATGGCGTCTTCGTCTCAGTGACGTCACTATCTGTACCAACGAGAGCTTATTCACACGTTCTTGTAGAAGTTTGGGATGACAACCATGCGCCCTGAATTGGCAGTGTTTGACCTGGTTAAAATGTTAAAACATGTTTTGTTACGTGACTAATTAAGATTATATGCTGACATCGATTTACATACTCCATTTTGCCAGTTGAAATATGGGTCAACATGTTAACCTGATGCGCAATGATAATTGGAAGTTACATTTATTCTTAAGAAATTTAAAAGAGATTGTCGAAATGACAATTTTTGTTGTAGTCATAAATTCAAAAATTAAACGAACACTGTGAGCGAAATAACATTTATAAGTATGTGTATCACGCCGCATGTCCAAGTTAATAAGCGATTTAAAAAAAATCGTTAAATATACTTTATAGCATAGATACACCTACCTTAAAGCAACATACAATTTTTCCCTTATTTGTGTTTTCTATCCAAACTTGTTCATATTGGTTTACCTTAACACCATTTATGAAATTGACACTATTTTAAACATAAACAAATTGTTATAATAACCTTAGTTTGTTGCTAGCTTTAGCTATGTATCATAATTAATATCCAAAAAAATGATGGAAATTACAAAATGGAATTACAAAAAAAAGGTATTAAGCGATGGTCTGAACGACTTTTTTTAATCCAAAGGTCAGTGGTTCGAGCCATGGTGGGTTTTCCTCTGTTTTTTCTTCTTAAATTAAATTCTCGTTTTATACTGAACCTCGTTAGTTTCGATGTTTACAGTTATCGATTAAAGCAATTAATACCGAACTTCACAAAATGCCAAGATATGTCAAAAAGTCCCTTTTCCCTGCTTTTTTCTACACTTTAATTTAAACAGAAACTGACAAACTGTCATCGAATACCAAAAATCGGAAGAAAGGTCTATACTGCCATGTATAAAATGAACCGTGTCACGATGATGAGCTTTATACTATATGTGTCGTGTTCTGAGAAAACTGGGCAAAATGCTTGTGCGTAAATTGTCATCCCAGTCCGCATATGCTAATCAGGGACGACAATTTCCGCCTTTATGGAATTTTTCGTTTAAATGATGTCTCTTGTAAGCGAAAATCCAGTTTAGGCGGAAAGTGTCGTCCCGGATTAGCCTGTGCGGACTGCACAGGCTAATCTGGGACGACACTTTACGCACATGCATATTGCCCAGTTTTCTCAGAACACGACACATATACGCACTATTTCATTTGAGTGCCAATATTTTAATATTCAAGTAATGCATCGTCACAAAGATTTCTATTGAATTTTATTTTCGAATTAACGTAAAGTAATTAGTAGTAAAATGTATTTTATTTATGAGTCTCTGTACACTTCGTTTTGTTTACACATCCTAGCATGTCAATATTTCTTTACATCGTGAATTTTATCTCGCTTGAACACAACATCTACACGAAGGCGAAAACATTGCTCGTGTGCGCAAGCAAATATCTTCACGAAAGCAAACGGCATACAAAGTTTGGGTCGTAAGTCAACATCTACATGTAGTCAAATACCTTGCACTTTTTCGTAAGTAAACATCTGCATGTAGGCAAATACCTTGCAATTGTGTGTAAGTCAACATCAGCATGTAGGCAAATACCTTGCAATTGTGCGTAAGTCAACATCTTCATGTTGGCAAATACCTTGCAATTGTCCTTAAGTAAACATCTGCATGTAGGCAAATACCTTGCAATTGTGCGTAAGTCAATATCTACATGTAGGCAAATACCTTGCAATTGTACGCAAGTCCAATAAAATATTAAACATGTAGCACTCATCGAAGTTTATCCCTTCGTCTTTGGTCGAAACAGTGATGTATTACAATTTCGTAAATGTTCACCCATCGAATATGGATTTATTACCGAAAGAGTGAGCCAATAAATCGAGGCCGATGTCACATCTAAAGTGTTGTTGCGACAATATATTATTATGATCAAGGGAACAGACATTTCATCGTATAATTATGTTCATTATGGTACAGAGGTTTTTGTTAATTAAATTTGGGACGTATTTACATTCTCTCTGCGACCTCGGTGTTAAATCAATCTTAATGTCAGCGTTATGGTTTCTCTAAATGCAGTGTTCGTTAAACCCCCGCCTGTGTCTATAAAAGTCTCTCAAACTTATCTAAATACATAATCAAACTTTCCACATAGATTGACTGATTCAATTTCGTGATGTCATTTATGACAGGTGTAAATATTGATGCATGTAATGATTTTTTAGTCAGTGATTAAAGCGATACAAATGTTCAATATTGACATCGCGCGTTGCGCTAGAATTCCGATATGTTAGACCATATCGGAACAACGCTTCTTATAGAAATCCTAAAGTATTTTGCACTTTTGTGAAATATATAATTTAACATCACATTTTCTTGGCGGAATAGATTGCAATATTTATATAAAATATTGAAATAATTAACATCTTTGGCATTTTTATAAATGTAAACAAGTTTACAGTGTTTATAAAGATTGAGAACCAAAAGAGTTAAGAAAATTGTAAATGTAAGAAATTGTCTGCTCTATGGTGAATTTCGAAACAACCTTTGAATCCAGAGATATGCCGTTCGAAATAAACAGTTATAATCTGAGTTAAGTGTCAAATGAACCATTCTCGTACGGACTGAAGGTTTTGATGTGAACATTTCATGTTGAAGTACAGTAGTAGTATATTCACGCTTACTGCAATATCCGTGTTGATTGGTCCTTACTCTTCTTAAACGCAGTACTAAGTTTCCTAATTTATTATGGGAACGGTTGTAACTCCGGTGATAATATTCATGTTACCTCGGTCACTTTGAGGCTTTAACGATCCTGGTACCTAAAACAAAGATTTTTTAAGATTAAATGATTGTGTATGTACGAAGTTATTTATATAAGATAATCGAATATAGCTTGTGAATCCATAGGTTCGTACATTCCAGCATTTGCAGCAAAGCGAATTTACCTTGTTCCCGATGGGTAAACACATATCGACTACGGATGGAGTCGTTTAAAGCTGCTGGTTATGGTAGCCCAATTGCAGCAGCGACATTCATTTGTTTACGCCAACGAGGCATAATGAAACACGGTGTGTTTGCGATTAAAACCCTTGAACACCTGCTCAACAGTTTTTGACCACGCACTATCAACAATTGTTTAGCGAGAACACCATGGTACTGGGAAATTAGCAAGGTAAAATATCGTATGTATCCATTATAAGTATAAACTGTTGTTGGACCTTATTTTTTTAAATCCTTTCAACTTGTTTTGTTTTAGTTGATATGGAAAGTGATTGCAATGTAAGACATCTTTAAAGGTATTTACAAACGATATCTTTTTTAAAGTTTTTATTTCAAAGATCTAAAATACACTTATTATTGGTCCTTGTTCTTTATTTATTTATAAATGCTTAAATATTAATATTTGGCAAGTAGCACATGTACCATACACATCCATAATATAATACTAATTTGACAAGTTATCAGATTTCAGCTAAAAATATCAATTGTATAATCATTATGAGGGCTGGTGTTGAATCTTTCAGAAATGTCCTACAGTAGGAGTTTACCAGTTTTATTATTAATCTTTCTATGAAACAATTCAAATGCAACAAGGGCAAATACATACAATTTAAGAGTGCCCAAATGCTATGGTAAAGGAAATGTTAACTTTTACTACAGTGCAATTAGTGATTGGAATGCTTTGCCAGATACAATAAAGAAAATTGATAATAATCATGAGTTCAAATAAGCTGTAAAGAACCATCTATTGTGCTTAGCTAAATCACTTTAATTGTACAAATTAGAATATTTGTGATCTAGTCATCATGGCAAATATAATATATTATAGAAACATGATTGTAACAACTTACATGTATACTCAATAATTATCAGGGACTTATTGTTAATTTTGTGTAACTTTCACATAAGATTATATTATAGTAAGTATAACCTAACTGGACCCCATTGGAAATAAGCTTTCGGGCTTTTATGGGCAATCCTAGGTTTTTACACTATATTACCCAAGTTATTTCATTTTACATGCTAAGTTTCCCAAAGTTGTGAACTTGTTTCTATAATATATCTTATTACCAGTCTTTGCTGAAAGTCTGTGATAGTAAATATATGTGACATACATGTATAACTGTGATATTTAAGTAATATGTTAAATACCATTAGAGTTACATTAAAACATATTTTAAGTGTGAGGTAGTTGCTGATCTGTTCACTTCAAATCTTATTTGATGTGATACGCCTTTATGAGACTTTTTTATTTTGTCGCACTGTTGTGTTCCTTTTCATGGTCAAATCTTATTTCATATTATTTTTATAACAGTTTTTAGACCATAGGCTTTGATCAGCAGCAATCTCACAAATTCTTTTTAATTCTTTTAAGTAATAATTGTTATGTAAATTTGACGATAACTTGTATATTATGTGTTTTAAACTTGAATAAAAATCAATCAGTCAATCAATCAAAGCACTAGTCTTATGTGTGCAATAAGAATGAAAAATTGCTCTCTTCTAGTGGCTGATACAAATTTTCTGAAATTTATTTTATAAAATCACCTCATGTATAATGCATTTTCATGGACCTATCGGTTATATAACATTAATTATGTTTGTCTTTAACGTGTTTTTGTCTACGAATAACTACACATGTGCTTTTTTACAATCGACTTGTAGGGGTTAAAGTCATCTATTACTGTCTTGTTAACTAGACATACAACAAGTATGGATTTTACTTATTTTCAGAAGTATACCGAATTTTGTTTTGTAATCGTTTAAATTTGTTTACGATGTATTCCGTCTTTGAATATGATTTGTTTTCTTTGCGCCATTGTGTAAAATATCGACGTTAAATATCAATGTGTATGAGCACATATTCTGTTCTTTTGACTGAGGACGTTTATGTTGTGTATGTATTCAAGTCTGCACAGACTGCATGATACCAACTAATCAGGGATGTTTGGTAAAGATAAACCACGAAAATGTATCCAAGATTAATCTGGGCTGCATGTTATAGCGTTAAAGAGATCAGGAACATCTTGCTATTATATTCCTCGAGGTTCAAGCAGCTGCTCTGTCATTTAATGGCTATATTCGTCACAAGCGATTGCGAGTCGTGAGCCTATGATAGCATGTTCTGTCAGAAAACCTATTACTCTGCTTATATGAAATCTTGGGTCGATTTGAAGCTTAATTTTAGACACTGACTAACTAACCGTATATTTACTTGTAATCAACATAAAATACCAACATTAGGTTTAATTAAGTACACAAGCTATATTAAGACGATTCAATTTCACAGCAGCATCGAAATTCAATAGCAATATACATCCGCTATAGGTCGGATTGATTGATAAGATCATGAAGGGCATGCCTGTCAAGACTTGAGTTCACCCCCTGCGTGCCCACATAGCCTGTGTGTGGATTATTCTTAAAAATATGTCAAAGCTTATTCTCTTCTTTCCTACATGTGATGAAAAGTAGATTACTGCCCGTTGACTGCGTTAGGATATATATGGCTTGTACATGAGTAGTGTTCGTTAATTAACTGACACCCTTTAGATGAACGAAATTATGCTCAATACGGCAATAATTTTTAAGAAATGAATGTGAAAATAATACAATGTTTTAGATGCGTTACGCGGTAATTATTTGAATATTTTCGGTATCACTCATTGCAAAGTACCACCAACTTACCATGAACTAAAATATAAATGCAACAAACATACACCAAAACTTAGATAATTGATGTCTCTGATTCCCAATCACCAAAAACCAATGGTCTTTGTGTAAGTGGTCATACTGATCTAAGTATAAGCATAAGAACGCCTTATCTAATGTAATCGTACATTCACATGAAAATTACTAAAACTAAACTTGCCTCATGGAAAGATATAGTGTGGCAATCCTTAAGATTTTCAAACATAATCATGAATCATTCAAACCTGTTATGAAAATATAACTGCAGCAAGAAGTCACAGTTACAAGAGATACTTCTTCTCCCAGATCACAATTAAAATGATCCATGCGCTGGTATATTTAACCCAGTTACAGTTTTGTATAATGTAATATGGTGAGCAATACGTCAGGCAGTGCGATTAGCCGAAGAGTGAAATATGAAGCCTGCCGAAATGTTACATTCACTATATCAACGCATTAAGGAAATATCTAAGGTCGTACCTATCATTTATATTTCAATAGACTCGTGTTTTCAGACAATTCGATAAGAGTGAAGTATAAAGCGTGCTGTAAATGTCATTTCCCCTTCACCGACGTGTTAAACTGCCGAGATCTAATTATATGTGCAATATTTCAAGAGATGAAGGGTGCTGAAATGGCGAAAGTCGTCACGTACATGACACATTTTAAGAGACTTTTTAAGAAACGCCGTATTGAATAGGCGAAAGTCGTACCAGACGTTTCATATATTCATATATTTCAACATATAATCTGAAAATAAAACAATATTTGAAGGAAATGGTTTGTTTAAAAGAAACCACATCGAACAAATATGTTCGAATTGAAGGATTACTTGAAGAAAATCATGGTTTTTTTGGTTAATAAAAGACATGAATACATCTTGGTGTTAAGGTTTAATTTTGCTGCAGATTATATACGTACATGTAGTGTTATTGTAATTTTACGTAACTCACAAGCACATTTGTCAGTCGATGAAAACCCAATGATATTTGTTCTCAATGTTTTCTCGCCAAATATAAATGCAGTGTGTTTTAGTTGGCAATTTATCATACTAACATAACATTTTCTGACAACAATATGAAACAAACAATATTGCGGCCGTTTTTCAGTTAATATTGGGACTGTTAAACCGAATTTGTATCGGTGCAAAACAACGGGATAAAATGCATCCGTCTAGATAAGCCTTCAATTTTAATTCGATTTTGTGGATATCCTTTATTTTATTTTCAGACAAAACTGGCAATATTGCCATTTAATACACTGTCTTTGAATAAATCAAGATTTGCAATGGATTGCAGTGTCCTTTTGTACTGACACTTAAAAGCAACATCTGAACAAATTGTAGACATAATACGAGTTATCGCTTAAATTTCTACATAATGACAACGAACATATCATTAGAGAGAAAGTTCACTGTTCACTAATCAAAATTAAAAAGCGCTGTGTCATATCGGTTAACAACTCTCCGTTGTATATATAGGGCAATAACACCACTCGTGATCGCGCAACCGAGCATTGAATTCAATTTAATATTCCGGGCCTTCCAAAAACTTCTAACATCAAACATGCACGCGCTCACGCAGGTCGTTCTCCGAATGGTAAACACAATAAAAAGAGAGAAGTATGGAAAGAAACACAAATCAAGGACAATAGATTAGGAGAAGTATTGCATTAAAAATAAATATTTAAATGAATATAATATTTCGGAAATGGCATTTACACACCAGTGATCAAAGTGTTTTATATAACGTGTTATTGTCAAGAACTGCATCATGGTTTGCAAACTATTATAAACATAGTTGAAGCCAAACACGTGCACATTTTCTGATTTCAACTTACTTTGTCAACGAAGTCTAATAGGAATAACACATTCCGTCAACATGTTCATGCTAGCCATCCTTATTTCATATTTCATTTGACAGAAAATTTCTTCAATTGCCGTTGTTCAGGCGGCGGCGGCAGCTGTTTTTGGACTGGATTTATTAAATGACCGAACTGAGGCGTAAGTTCAAACAGAACTGCGATTATGCACACAAAATAGCAGATAGCGGAAAGCAGCACTGGTAACGGCATTAATATACATACAGTGATTACACAGCTTGACATAAAACGCGGTATGCAATTGTATTTCATCTTACTATTGATGTCAAGGCTTTCAAAGAAAATAAAGAAATGTCGACACACAGATCATTGATAACAATTAATACAAAGCGAACTGATTTTCAAAAACGTTTTACATTTAAAGAGGGTTTTGTGCGATCTAATGAAAACTGTGTTCATCAAAGCATTCTATCACATAGGCTTGTTAAAGAATCTGTATATTTCGGGTGTACTGGACATACATGTAGGACTCTACATTAATCGCGTTAAATCTATATTCATTCCGGAGGGTTTAGCCAGTCTTTCAGACCGGATATACCTGGATTTACTGAATATACTACTGACCGCCAGAGACTAACAGGGTTGCGGGATGTTCATGATGGACATTCGTAACGAAGTAGACACTTTTATGTTTGAAGGTACGGGGGACCGTTGTGGTTAAACGGAATGCAATGTATTAATAATTATGGAATTGAATAATCCATGTGAACACCAATTACTGTAACGAATAATATTTTTGCCAAAACGTCATGTTTAGTTTTAATTGAAAACGAAATTTGGAAATTTATGTCGTTTTACTAACAAGCCAACATAAATGAAGTTCCTGTTGTGTATATATAGATGTGGTTTCGACAAAAATACAAACAATGTACATGAAATTATTTCAAGATATTCACACGAAATATCAGGGCACATTATGGCGCAGTGTGACAGCGGCTGATGAGCTGCTATTTGTGTTAGGTGTACGTGCTATATAATAATAACAAGTTTTTGAAGTGCCCTAAATAAACAAAATAATAGGTTAATGCATAAATTAATGAAACCTTTCGGTATGCTATTTGAAACTCAGCACACGTCTTTGGCGGAATCAAGACCTAATAAGAGACCTCAAGTACGTCACCAGCATATGTTTGGGCAACAAGGCCTAATATAATCACGGGTGTTCTGAATCTATCTTTTAAAACAATCGCTCATTAGATTTATGTTTAGATAATTGAGATTAAATATAAGCTATCAATATCTCAATCAAGTGGTCGAGCAGGGACGGGCGCGCCACTCTGCAAGGCACACTATAGACTAATTCAATGAACAAACTGTACAGTCTTCGTTAATGCATCGGCGCATAGTTACTGCCGAGATCCGTGGACGGAATAATTATTTCAAAACAAAATTCAGACTACGGCTAAGCGCTAATCTCATTTTCGTAATTTGAATAATTTTTAATCACAATTGTTTGGGAGCGTCATTGCAAACCCTGAACAACAACATATGTTTCATGCATGTACATTTTCGCGTACCAAATGCTTGTTTTCGCCGCGAACATTTCGACTTAAATGAGAATACACTGCTTAATAGAGGACATTAGCACGGGTTTCTTCTGCAGAAACATATTCTTAATATTATATATTTGAATGACGTAATCAAATACATAACAAGTAAAGACATACAATAAATGATTATAAATTGTGTTCAATAAATTATTTGTGTTGCAAATGGGTTGAAATCATTGTTAAAACTTATATTTTTTAAACCACAGTTAATGAGCAAACATTCAAATCGAACCATATATACACAAAACATATGTGGGTTATTTGCCGAGAAGCTGCCTTCTGTGCAAACACAATTCATCAAAACATACATTTTAGAAACATTATCATTTTGGTATGACACTATAAACAACGGGAAAAAAACATCTAGTTAAGCTGCAGGTTCCATTTCCTTTACATTGTACGCGATCGCCAAACATCCGGAATAACAGCTGCGACAATGACGACATAACCTGGTAGGTTGTATATTCCGGGTTACTACGCACATTTATTTATGGTTGTTATGCGAGTTCAGTTTTGCATTTTTCTGAAGGAATATTCAAGTTTCATCACACCTTTAAACGTATGTACCGAGGCTCTCTTGTAATTTTATAATAATACGTGTTCTCGCGCGTGTGCCTTTTTGCACATGTTTAAACGGTTCTTGTATTGTTTGTATGCCATAAATCATATCGTTGTCCAATGCGAAAATAGAATTTCAATCTTTACATAATTAAATGAACGAAAAAACGAATAACAATCCTTATCTCTTGAGTTACGTCTACAATAATCACGGTGCTTATTGAAAGGCAAAACGAGGTCATTGGCCGTCGCAGTGTGACGTACATTTTATAACATTTACATGCACGCGTTGTATAACGCACATGAAATGCACTTAATGCATGTGGTGTGAATTAAAGGCCTAGCTGAACCGATTGAGACACTTATGATCTTACTGGCGTATAAAGTCAAATTAAAAAAAATAATACATTTAATTCTATAATAAAGTGACTACGGACAGTGGTTCTTTTTGATTTAAAGCCAACTGGATTTTCGATTTTTAAACTAGGATTATTTATGCTTAGTTATCCCTTTCAAGTATTGTAAGAGTATGTGTGCTCAAAAATGCAAAAAAAAACGCACTTTTAAAACTTCCAACATTCTCATGAGATTTTTTCATTTTGAGATTGTTTCATTTTGGCTTCTAAATCTTGTTCCTTAGCGCAAACCAATTATACTAGTCATACCATTTGAACAATACGATAGCTCAACAATATTTATATTTTTACATGTGTATTGACATTATGTAATTTCCTACCTGATAGGTATATCTTGTTGTATTTTTTTATGACGGTGCCGCTTTACATCGAATCAAATATGTATGGTCAATTTGCATAATTTGCGTTGCGGGAACTGCATCGGTCAACACGTCGCCTTTAACGAGGACAAGTTCGTGCTTTCTAGGCTCCTGAGAGTTTATTCGGTTACATCTGATTTCAATAACGCAGTCGTACGAAAATAGTTCTAAGGACATGAACACTCATTTTCGCGAAACGCGACCTAATTGGTCTTATTTCCCCACACGTTTTCTTGTACTTCGACCGATTTTTGTCGATGTACGCGTCATTGCCAGGCAGTTGCGTATATTTTTGTTATCTCCAGACATAATAAAAACAATATATAAAAAAACAGACTCGGCGTCTATATGTCGAATGAAATCAACAGCACTGGCGGTTAAAGATCAAATGCGCATATAGATTGATTAAACATACGTCGGAAACGATATTTCCCGGCGTTTTTTCTATGACAGTTTCAATGATCTTCAGCTGCATCTGTTGGCTGGAAATTAGTTCTCTGTATTATGTGTCAAATTGTATAACTAATACAATACTAACAAGCTTTTAAGCCAAATGTTACCGTGCCATAAAATCGCGTTTCATCAGTATTTATAAAAGTCTTCCGGCATATTATGACCGCTAACGACTAGTCTAAATTAATTTCACCTGATCGAATAAGACCACTTTTCGTAATTGAAACCAAATCTTCATGAATCCTTATAGTTTTTAACATTGTGTTTGGTTTAAGGGGCGAGTTGTTTTATATTATATATTGAATTTGTGATATGACTGAAATACTGTGGAGAAAAAAACGGCTGCACATTCACGCAAACAAACACAATATACCGGTATAAATTATATTGAACACATTGTAAGAGGAGGTCACCAACAATATGTTACGGCCCTCTCCAAATGTTCCAGATTCCGGTTCAGACTTTATCCCAACCATGAGGTGTAAAATAAGATTGCTGCAGTCCTGAAAGCCGATAACGGTATCCCAATGTAATGAGAGCGCCGGAACGTATCCAAGTGACCATTGGAATACTTAATGAAAGGTAGACAATCGCGTTAACTGTAAGTCACCATTGATTGTCTTTAAGCGCTGAGCGAGATTAATAGATACAACTAATGTGTTTTCCGGTTACGAGCAAAGGATCATCAGTTTTATAATTACAAATATTTGTTAATCGATTACACATTAAAATTTTATAAATCGAACATAAGTGTGTAAACTATTGTCAATTTATTTCAGATATCCACCCATGTCATAAATCAATACTTGAAACAAGAGAGCAATAATGGCCCTTAAGTGATCACCTGAGCTCGAATTAACCAACTATCGAAACTTGATTTGGTGTCCTAGGTTTCTGGGCACATGTGACATGACCTGGTGACCTAGGTTTTAAGCACGTGGCCCAGATTCGACCTAGGCGTAGATATTGTCATTTTAAATTTGTATACAACATAGGTCATACATGTTGCCTCTAGAGTGATAATTTTGACGTACGTGGCCAAGATTCGAACTTGGCCATATACTGTCAATATTTACATTTCTGACAAACTTCAACAATATTGTGTTATACTTTCCCTCTAGAGTGATGACAAGGTTGTTCTAAGATTGTCCCTGTTGACCTAGTTTTTTTGACGCACGTGACCATGATACGAACACTTGGCTTAGCTTAGTTTATCATACTGAGCAAGTTCCATCAACGTTGGATTGTGGCCTATAGAACGATTAAGTTTAACTCGTGATTTAATGTTTTGACACACATAACCCTGATCCAAAGTTTGCATCGATATTTTCTAGGAAAACATTCTGATCAAATTTCATCAATGTTTAATCATAAATGCATCTCCTAAATTGGTAAAAAAAAAATAGATGTAAACTTTTGTGGACACCTTGGTGACCTAGATTCAAACTCGGCCTCGAAATTGTCGAGATAAACATTATTACCAAGAACTAAATGTTGACGACGCAAAACGCACCAGCAAGCCTCGTCATGTTAACTTACCTTCAATTTGTCGGATAAATTCTAGTACAAAATCACACTTACATAGTATTCTCTATTTCCTGAAATTGCATGGCGATGATCTGAATATTTATGTAAATATTGCCATGTTTCTTAAGCTTTTTGATCAAAGACGAGAGGACGTTCATAATTGTTTAAGGTTCATTTGATCGTGCCTTCAAAATACAATTCTGTTACTCTCATTTGCCATTATATTTTAATAATTAAATGGTAATTAAATAGAAATGTATTCTTTTTAATTGCTATTAAATTTGAATAGTTATGATATGAATTAATATTAACAAAAGTGGGAACCGATTTAAACCAATAATGCTTTATATTGACCGTTCTAATTCGATGACCCCAGTTGTATTCATGTTCGTGTGATTGTTTTCCAGTTATATAGTGTACGTTGGTTGTTTGTCTCACTGTTAAGGAATTAGTTCCGTGCCATAAAACAGGGCCATATGTTATAAGGTTTCTGCCCTGCTTTTGCAGTTGACGTTTTCCTTCAAGCTTGATTTTTAGGGAAGCATTATATTGTGATGTGATATTAATTGTAGAATATTTACGCTCAATGTTTGTTTCGCGTTGATTGCTTCCTTATATTCTTTAATAAAGTACTTAGTTTCCGGTTTTATGCTGAAGACGTTTATAAAATGCGATGATAATGGTCATGCTTCTTCGGTAACATTGATTGCGCACAAGAAAGCCCCGTTCCACAAACAAAGTTTATTAAGATTTAATGATGATTTATCTGAAACACTATTAATTTTAGAATATTTGATTGAGTATATGCATATATAATTATGTAGAATCACTCACAAACGTTTGCAGCGGAGCGAACTAACCTTCTTCCCGTATGAAAAAAAAACACATTTCGGATATGGGTAGAGTTGTTTACAGTTTCTGGACTGGCTCTGGTTCCGTAATAGTAGCGCGTACATTCATTATTTTTACAATGGAGAGCTAATTTAACACGTTCTGTTTGGGATGACAACCGGGCGCTCCAAATCAACCGTGGTTGACTCCTCGTTGTCAACACATGGCAGTTTTCAATGGGCAATGCAAGCGATATAAGCCTAGCATGCATTCATGTTTATAGTTTTATTAGTAAGCAAATATGTATATGGTATCCCGCGTTGTCAACACAGGTCAGTGTTCCATGAGATATGCCAACGATGTAGACATTATTCAGACATTTTTCTAAATCTGTATAAGCAAATACTTATGTTTTGGCCTGATTTTGTCCGTTTTAAAATGGATTTTTGCCTGTAATTCCTTTCTATTCATGCTCTTAGCAAGTTACAACTCTAATAACGTATTCGACGTATACAATTAAATACATGACGAAACTAAATGACATTTAACAACGTCTTAAATGGTTATCGATAAATGCTGAAATTTATTTAAAAACTNTGAATAGTTATGATATGAATAAATGTGGAAACCGCTTTAAACCAATAATGCTTTATATTGACCGTTCTAATTTGATGACCCCGGTTGTATTCATGTTCGTGTGATTGTTTTCCAGTTATATAGTGTACGTTGGTTGTTTGTCTCACTGTTAAGCAATTAGTTCCGTGCCATAAAACAGGGCCATATGTTATAAGGTTTCTGCCCTGCTTTTGCAGTTGACGTTTTCCTTCAAGCTTGATTTTTAGGGAAGCATTATATTGTGATGTGATAGTAATTGTAGAATATTTACGCTCAATGTTTGTTTCGCGTTGATTGCTTCTTTATATTCTTAAATATAGTACTTAGTTTCCGGTTTTATGCTGAAGACGTTTATAAAAGGCGATGATAATGGTCATGCTTTTTTCGGTAACATTGATTGCGTACAAGAAAGCCTCGTTCCACAAACAAGGTTTATTAAGATTTAATGATGGTTTATCTGAAACACTATTAATTTTAGAATATTTGATAGAGAATATGCATATATAATTATGTAGAATCACTCACAAACGTTTGCAGCGAAGCGAACTAACCTTCTTCCCGTAGGGAAAAAAATCACATTTCGGATATGGGTAGAGTTGTTTACAGTTTCTGGACTGGCTCTGGTTCCGTAATAGTAGCGCGTACATTTATTATTTTTACTATGGAGAGCTAATTTAACACGTTCTGTTTGGGATGACAACCGGGCGCTCCAAATCAAACGTGGTTGACCCCTCGTTGTAAACACATGGCAGTTTTCAATGGGCAATGCAAGTGATATAATCCTAGCATGCATTCATTTTTATAGTTTTATTAGTAAGCAATTATGTATGTGGTATCCCGCGTTGTCAACACATGTCAATGTTCCATGAGATATGCCAACGATGAAGACATTATTCAGACATTTTTCTAAATCTGTATAAGCAAATACTTATGTTTTGGCCTGATTTGTCCGTTTTAAAATGGATTTTTGCCTGTAATTCCTTTCTATTCATGCTCTCAGCAAGTTACAACTCTAATAACGTTTTCGACGTATACAATTTAATACATGACGAAACTAAATGACAATTAACAACGCCTTAAATGGTTATCGATAAATGCTGAATTTTATTTTGAAACTATTGTAACATTCACCATCACGTCTGCTTATCTTGTATTAATTAAATAAAAATACGCCTTAATGGTGCGTCAAACTTAGAGCTTTGCTTACATGGACCTTTTAAAAGATTTTTTTGTTGTTTTTTTATCAGAATAAAACAACATCATATCAACACAAAAAGCAGTAGGTCTGTCATGATACGCCATAAGCGTTCCATCATGAATCGCTACACAGTGTAAAGGTATCACGATATTTATCCGAAGGGACATTTATGAAGAAATATAAGTATTACCGTTATATGTTTAAATCATATAATCATTTTTATTAACGACGATAATGTTTCTTTATTATCAAACTAGGTTTGAGAATAAGAACTTAAATATGTGATGTATGAACCATTTGTATATTCGTACATCGCGCTACCCACAGAGATGGACAAATTCAAATCTATGATGTAATGTATGACAGCAGTATTAACGAACGGCATGGTTTGTAAGCCAGTGATTTAAACAATACAAATGTTCAATCTTGAAAATCGAGCATCGTCCAAATATTCCTATATATAAGGGCTTTATTATCATAGAATTCTACATAAATATTAAGATGAAACCGTCAGCGTTTAAAGTAA
Source organism: Dreissena rostriformis (assembly GCA_007657795.1). NCBI lineage: Eukaryota > Metazoa > Mollusca > Bivalvia > Myida > Dreissenidae > Dreissena > Dreissena rostriformis. The sequence goes on along the minus strand of VMBQ01000687.1, from coordinate 65,153 downwards.
AATTGCCAATCTATGAAAAGCTTTCTGAATGTCTGCCGTGATCTACGTTGCATTTATAAAGACTCTGGAATATAGAGATACACCGATATAAGGAACCATGAACCATCAAATGATATTTGTTGTGTTGTTCTTTTTTTGTTCTTGATTTTTATTCTCTTTGTTATGTATAATAAACCGTTCATGAACATTATTATACCAATGGGGACACTATATGTTGATGTGACAACAATTGCAGTAAATTAACATAGTTATTGTATAGTAATTCTCTTCTGTTCTTAAGAAGAGTACTTAGTATCCGGGTTTATGTTGAGGACGGTAATAAAAGGCGTTGATATTCATGCTTTTTCGAGCACATTGTCTTACTAACAAGCCTGGTTCCACTAACAATGTGTATTACGATTTAATGATGGTTTATCTGAGACGTTATTTAGTTCATGATATTGGACAAAAACATATGCACCCATAGGTACGTAAACTCACTCACAGACGTTTGCAGCGAAGCAAACTAACTTTGTTCCCGTTGTGAAATTACATTCCGGCTACTCATGGAGTTGTTTACATCTTCTGGACTGGTGATAATGACGTCTTCGTCTCAGTGACATTCATTATTTGTACCAACGAGAGCTTATTCACGCGTTATGGTAGAATTTGGAATGACAACCATGCGCCCCGAATCGGGAGTGTCTGAAACGGTTAAAATGCTGGAACATGTTTTGTTACGAGGCCATAACATGGATTATATGCTGACATTGCGTAATCGATAAACATACCCAATTTTGCCGGTTGGGATATGGATCAACCTGTTAACATGGGCGCGATGATAATAAGAATACATTTAAAGTTAAATCTAAGTGTAAAGAGATTGTCGAAACGACAAATTGTTTTTGTCGAAAATTCAAAACATAACCAACGCTGTCGATATGTGAGCGAAATAACATCAAGTACATAGACTCATACTGAAAATAAATGTTCGTTTATGAGTAATCATTATTAGAAATTGATAAAAGTATCAAGCGTTACAAAAGCGATTCGTTGATATAATGGAGTGTTTCTTTTTTTCTTTATATTTTGGGCTAATATGTGGCTTACTTATCTTAATGCATAACGATTTGTAACACGCGGCATTTCCAAGTTATTGAGCGATGGTCTGAACGCTTTGTTTTTTATCGTATGGTCGGTGATTCGATCTAAGTTGGGTTTTCTCTCTTGTTTTCTTAAATTCTCCTCTTTAGTTCCGATGTTTACAGTTATCAAGAAAAGCAATTAATCCCGAAAAAATGCAAAAATATGTCAGCTGTACCCCTTTTCCCAGATTCCCATTTTTCTACGCTTCAATTTAAATAGAAACTTACATACTTTCATCGAATTCCAAAAATTAGACTGAAAGTCTATTACGTAATGTATTTATGTCACGATGATAAGCTTCATGCTATATAAGTTTATTATAAACATTATTTCCTTTAGGTGGCAATATTGAAATATTCAAGTGATTATCACAAAGANTAAGCGATGGTCTGAACGATTTGTAACACGCGGCATATCCAAGTTATTAAGCGATGGTCTGAACGATTTGTAACACGCGGCATATCCAAGTTATTAAGCGATGGTCTGAATGATTTGTTTGTTATCGTATGGTCAGTGATTCGATCTCAGTTGGGTTTTCTCTCTTGTTTTCTTAAATTCTCGTTTTTATACTGGACCTCTTTAGTTGCGATGTTTACAGTTATCAATAAAAGCAATTAATCCCGAAAAAAATGCCAAAATATGTCAGCTATACCCCTTTTCCCTGATTCCCATTTTCTACACTTCAATTTAAATAGAAACTCACATACTTTCATCGAATTCCAAAAATTGGACTGATAGTCTATTACGTAATGTATTTATGTCACGATGATAAGCTTCATGCTATATAAGTTTATTATAAACACTATTTCATTTAGGTGGCAATATTGAAATATTCAAGTGATTATCACAAAGACTTCTATTGAATGTTATTTTCAAAGGTACGTAAAGTAATTTATTGAATGATTATATATTTTAATTATCAGTCCCTGTACACTTCGTTATTTTAACACAATTTAACGTGTCAACATGTCTTAACATGGAAATTATTATCCCTTTTGAACACAACATTTACATGTAGACAAACACCTTGCAATTGTGCGTTAGTCAACATCTTCAGGTAGGCAAATACCTTGTTATTGTAAGCAATTCAATTACACTATTGAATATATATCATTCACCGACGTTTAGTCTTTGGTTGAAACAGTGATTTATCACAATATCGTTTATGTTCACCCATCGGATCTAGATTTAGCCAATAAATCGAGACTGATGACACTTATATCACTATGGATGCGACAACATAAAAAAATGATCAGAAGAAGGGACATTTTATTCTTAATGTCTATTATGGTACAGAGGGTTCTGTTAATTAAATGTGGGACGTATTTACAGTCTCTCTGAGACGCCAGTGTTAAATCAAATCAATCTTAATGTCAGCGTTATGGTCTCTTTAAATGCAGTGTTCATTAAACCCCCGCTTATGTTTATAAAAAGTCTGGCAATCTAATTTTACTACATTATCAACCTTGACCTGTTAATAAGAAAGATATATTTGCGATTCATATCTCACGCTATCTACAGAAATGGACTACTTGAATTTTACGAGGTCATGTATGACAGTTGTTAATATTGAGGCATCTAATTTCAGTCAGTGACTTTAGCAATACAAATGTTCAATTTTGACATCGCGCGTTGGCCCAGAATTCCGATATGTTAGATTAGGGCTAGTACTAAAAACTCTTCTTATAGAAATCCTTCCATAAGTGCACTTATGTAAAATATTAAATTGAAAATCAATTTCTCTTCGCGGAATTGATTGCAATATGTAACGGTATAAAATATATTAAAAAATACTTAACATATTAGGCATTTTTATAAATGTAAACACGTTTAAAGTTTATTTATAAAGATTGAGAAGCGATGGGGTAGAGTCAATTGTACATTTATTAAATTCTCTGCTCTGTGATGAATTTGCAAACACCTCTGAATCCAGAGATATGCCGTTCGAAATTAACAGAGATAATTTACGTAGATTGCCTAATGAACTTTTTTCGAACAGAACAAAGGTTTGCATGTGAAAATTAAATGCTGATGCGATAACAGTAGTAGTATATTTACACTTACTGCAATTTTCAGGTTGAGGTCCTTACTCTTCTTAAATACACTACTTATAAATAAAGTGATAATATTCATGCTACATCGGTCACTTTGACGCATTAACGATCCTGGTTTTAAAAACAAGGTTTATTAAGATTTAATGCGTATTACAAAAGTTATTTATTGAAAAAAATAAAAAAAAGCTTATGTATCTTTAGTTTCGTCCATTCAAGTGTTGGATGCAAAGCAAATTTACCATGTTTCCAGATGGGAACACAAAAACCGACTACGCATGGATTTGTTTACAGCTGCTGGACTGGTTATGGTGGCCTCATCGCAGAAGATACATTCATTAGTTTTAACCAAGGAGACATAGTGCAACACAGTAGTTTGGGATATCTACCCTTGCACACCTGGTCAACAGTATTTGATCGCCGTGGCGTAGTGGATATGGTGGCCGCCTAGCGATCGGGAGGTCATGGGTTCGAACACCACTGGGAGCGTACCTTTGATCTCCCCCAAAAGACACCAAGTACTGGTTCTAGTCCCAGGAAACGGACTCAAGAGCGTTTATATAAGCCTACGGCTTTCGATGCAATCGAGCTAAAATAAATAGGTTTAAACTAAACTAACAGTATTTGACCTCATTGGCAACAGATTTTGACCACGCACTGTCAACTATTGATTAGCGAGAACAATATGGCACTGGTCCAAAAGCAATAAAAAAAAATATCTTATGTACCCATTATAAGTTTATACTGAATTTTGGACCTGATTATTCAATCGCTTCAACTTTTTTTGTTAAGTTGATATTGAAAATGATGGCAGTTTATGACAACTGTAAGGGTATAAATAAACACTTGTAACGTTTGTTTATATCAAAGCTCTATTAATAAACTAATTATAGTTAAAACAAAATTATAAACGTTTAATATGAATATTTGGCTTGTATAAACGTTACCATACACATCCATAATATGCTAATAATTTGATATGTTATCATATTTAAGCTTTAAAAACATATTTTATAATCATTATTAGGACTTGTGTTGTGTCTTTCAGAAAGTTCGCCTGTAGGAATTTACCATTTTATTATCATTATTTCTGTGAAAGCACTAGTCATGTGTGTGCAATACGAATGACAATTTACTCACTTCTTATACAAATTTTCTGATATAAAATCCTTTTATAAAACCATCTCATGTATGATGCATTTAATAATGAGTATATCGGTTATTTAACATTAATTATGTTTTTCTATAACATAACGTGTTTTTACCATTCTACGAATAACTATAGATTTGCGTGAGTGGGAAACGTGTTTACAATCGACTTGTAGGAGTACTGTCTTGCCATCTACATTATAAGGTCAGATCCCGAGCATAATTTAATTCCTCTAAACCCAATGTTAACCTGTACATATATTATATAATAAAATAAAAATGACTAAACAATTAAACGATATTCAATATGTATGCACTTGTATAGGCGAACACATGGACATAACACAGACCAATACAGACCATTTTTCAGTATCTGGCTCATGGCTGACCGTCCTCACTTTCGGCGGTGTAAACTTATTCAATTTTATATATGGTAGTTTAATAACTACAATCCTTATAGGCAATAATTACTATGAAGTATACTGTTCAACACTAAGTGTACTTTGTTCTCAATACTGGGCGAGTATTAAGATGGTCGTTCATGAATGTTATAAACGACAAGCCAATTCGTTGAAGTGGTATCCCCCGAATACATTTTGATGGACGCAGAACTAACATGTAAAATAACAAAGTGTAGGGTTATTGTTTTTTATTCATTGCAATTTTCCGCATGGATATATATTCACCAATGATGTTTCATGTTGAAATCATGTATAGTATACAGTATATAGTATGAGATATAGCCCTGAAAATTACACCATACAAAAAAAACAGAACATGAAATTACTCTTATTTTAAAAAGTTTAGGGTTATGCTAATTGTGCAAGTCACTTCCACTCAATGGGATATATACACCCATGAAGTTTTATGTTCTTGTATCGTATCTGAGATATAGCCCTAAACATTACATAATACAAATACAAAAACAAAAAGGGCAATAAGTCTTATTTTTAAAAAGTGTATGGTTATGGTTCTTGTGTCTGTCACTTTAACGTATTGATATCTATACACCCATGCAGTTTCATGTTTAAATCTTGTAAAGTATCTGAGATATAGCCTTGAAAATACATCAAACGAGAACATCAAGGCACACTACATCAAGGCACATTACATCAAGGCACACTACATCAAAGCACACTACATCAAGGCACACTACATCAAGGCACACTACATCAAGTTAACTCATTTTACTTATTTTAAGATGTATATCGTATTTTGTTTTCTTATATTTTACTTTGTGTATGATGTATTCCGCCCATGAATATGATTCGTTATATATGCGCCATTGAGCAAAATAGCAAACGTGAAATATCAATGTGTATGAGCGCATATTCTGTTATTATGAGTGAGGACGTCTACGGTGTGTATGTATTCAATTCTGCGAAGACTGAATGCTACCAACTCATATGGGATGCTTGGTAAAGATACAGGTGGCAGGGCCAATGTGCACTTCTCTCGGGGGCTGGCCGGATTGCCCCTACAGTGGACCCTGGCGGTGCTTGCAGCCACCTACTTCCTGAACAAGCTCGCAGTTATCTTTATTCACATGCAGCGGCAAAAGCAGTACTTCAGTACTGTGCCAGATCCGACTCATAGACACTGCATTTGTGTGACAAGTCCGACTAAAAGACACTGCTTTGATGGGTACCTACACTTGGTGAGTTAAAATACTTGCATGGTACGTCGCGCACAAATTTATTTTGCGTATTTCGTTTATCTTGCTAACTTAATGCAATCATTATTCCTTTTAACGGGTTTAAGTATTTCATCACATTGTTATTTATTATCGGACTATTTCAGTGCGTTTACTGTATACACGATATGAAGAACCCATTTCTTAGTTGAATGTTCCATGTACATTTATTTGTAGTATAAAAACAAATATGTTAACGGTTCCTGATATGTTAACACTGTTTATATGCAATAATTATTCTGTCTAGTTTATTTCGGATCGTTTTTCTTTCAATGCATTTCAGGTACATATTGAAATCATTTATGCGCGAACGAAAATACAGTTATTCCAACCACGAAAATATCTCCAAGATTAATCTGGGCTGCATGTAATGGCGTTAAAGAGATGGGGAACATCTTGGTATTATATTCCTCGAGGTTCCGGCAGCTGCTCTGTCGTTTAATGGCTATATTTGTCAAAATCGATCGCTAGTCGTAAGCCTTTGATGGAATGTTCTGTAAGCAAACATATGACACTGCTTAGATGAAATCTAGGGTCGATTTGAAGCTTATTTTTAGACACTGACTAACTAACCGTATATGAGCCTGTAATCAACATGAAATACCACCATTTAGTAAATACACACGCTATATTTAGAAGATTCAAGTTCACAGCCACATCCAAATGCATGAGCAAAATCAACTAAAGGTCGGCTTATTGAGATATTGAAGCGCATGACTGTCAAGATTTCAGTTCACACCCTGCCTGACCACATAGTTTGTGTTTGGATTATTCCTTAAAATAGTTCAACGATTATTCTCTTCTCCCCTACATCTGACGAAAGGAAAGTTGTTGTCCGCTTAAGTCCGTTTCAGTGAATCACTATTTACCCCGTAGTACGAGTTAACCGCGGTATGATATCTATGGATTGTACGTTGAATAACTGACACCCGTAAGATGATCGTAATAATGTTCAAGATACGCAATCATCGAATAACAATGACCTTTGTATCAGTTGTCATACTGAGCAGGTGGTTATGTTCGGTCGCCTTCCGATAGGGGGACAGAGGATCGAGTTTCGCATTGGTGTGTTCTGTTATAGGAGGATGCCTTCCCGCTAACTAGCTCCATCGATCGACACCTTGATATGCCAGGATGACTTGAAATGCAATTGTTATTGTGCGGCAATCCTGACGACGGTCATCTAACAAAAAAAATGTATCATTTAAACATGTTCTGGAAATATAACTTCAGCAAGGAGTGCCATTTGCCAGAGATACTTCTTTTCTCTGATCACAATTAGAAAACTCCGCAATCCGCATCTGCGCGCTGACATATTTAACCAAGTTACAATTTTGTATAATGTAATATCGTGAGCCGTAAGTCAGGTTATGCGATTAGCCGCAGTTTGAAATGTAAAGCCTGCTGAATATGTCACATTCACTATATAAACGCAATATGGAAATATCGAAGGTCGTGCCGTATCATTTATAGTTTAAGAGACTCGTATTATCAGACAATCCGATTAAAGTGAAACATAAAGCGTGCTGTAAATGTCACATCGCTTTCACCGACTTGTTAAACTCCGGAGGTTTACCTACATGTGCAATATTTTTAGAGATGAAAAGTGCTGAAATGCAGACAGTCGCCACGTACACATTTTAAGAGACGCATAAAGAGACGCCGTATTGAAAAGGCGAAAGTCATACCAGACGTATCGTAAATTTTTATGTCTTATTTAAAGAGATGTCTTGAAATACTTTCTTGTTTGTGTTTTGACGCATTGTACATTAAAGTTATATCATTTGAAGCAGACTGTGCATTGTATTATACATTAATTTATTGTGAATAAGTCAATAAATATGGACTTTATTTTCAGCTTATAATAAAAAACATCACTCATATTGGAAAAGTGGACATAATTTAACAATGAACGTATGTATTATGCATTTTATGATAAAACTAAAAAACAATCTTCAGTGAGCTACACAGAAAAATAAACTCTTAACACCAATGTGTATTCATATCATTTTATTAACCATATAAACTGTGATTTTCTTACAGTAATACTTCAATTTAGACATATTTATTTCGATGTGGTGTCTCTAAGACCAAACGATTTTCTTTCTTTCAAATATAATGTATTGTTTTATTGAAAATTATATACGTACATGTAATGTTATTACAGTTTAACGTAATTTACAAACACATTTGTCAGTCGATGAAATCCCAATGATATTTTCTCGTCAAGTGGTAAATGCAGTGTGTTTTAGTTGGCAACTCATCATACTGTCAAAAACATATGAAACACAAAATATTTCGGCCGTTTTACAGTCAATTTCGGACTATTTAACCAAAATTGTATCTGTGCAAACAAACGAAATAAATTGCATCTATTTAGACAAGCTTAGGCTTTAAATTCGATTTTGTGGATATAATTTATTTTATTTGCATACAGAACTGACATTATTGGCATTAACGACACTGCCATAGAATAAAATCAAGATTTACAATGGATTACAGAGGCCTTTTGTAATTACATGTGTACTATTAAAAGCAACATCTGAAGAAATGGTAGACATAATGCGTGTAATCGCTGAATATTCGATGTTATGACAACGAACAGATCATTATACAGAAAGCTCACTGTTATAACCAAAATTAACTACCACTGTTTTACATCGTTTAACAACTCTCTGCTGTTCATATGTAGGGCAATAACACCACTCGGGATCGAACCACCGAGCATTGAATTCCACATCGGTCTTTATTGCCGATAATCAAAGAAAAATCGAAATTTCAATATAAGACGGCGTTTACAAACTGTATGTTCTTTTCAGAGAGCCACGTCCCTATCTGACAGCAGTCAGTGAACTTTCCAATCTCTGTTGAAGGAGAGAAAAGTGAGGGTTCATCACTTTATATAACGGACCTCCTAAATACGTCTAACCTCAAACATGCACGAATTCCACCGCATGGTTAATATAACAAATAGAGTGAGGTATGGAAAGAAACAAAAATCAAGGGCACTAGATCAGAAGTAGCATTGTATTACAAATAAATGTTTTAATGTGTATTATATTTCGGAAATGCCATTTACACACCAGTGCTCAAGGTTGTGTTTATAAAACATGTTATTATCTGTAAACTCAGTAAATATTGTGGTAGCCAAAAACATGTTCTTTATAAGACAGACTTTGTCAACGACGTTCCAATAGGAATAACACATTCTGAAAACATGTTCATGCTTGTCATCCATATTTTATATTTCATTTTACAGACTATTTCCTCTATTGCCGTTGTCAGGATTATGATGCTGAATTATGACTGTTTTTTTTAAATGGCCGTAATGTGGCGAAAGTTCAAACAGAACTACGACTATGTACGGAATACCGTAAGGCCATCGTGGTTGCACATTAAAATCCAGAGGGCGAGAATGCGAGAACGCGATAGTACGATGGCGACAATGCGACAATACGATGACGGCAGTGCGACAATACGATGGCGATAACGCGATAGTACGACGGCGACAATGCGCAAACGCGATAGTACAATGACGACAATGCGACAGTGCGAAAATACGATGGCGACAGTGCGAAAGAACGATGGCGACAATGCGAGAATGCGAGAACGCGATAGCACGATGGGAAAAAAATGCGACAATACGATGACAACAGTGCGACAATACGATGACGACAATGCGACAGTACGACAAAACGATGGCGACAGTGCGATAGTACGATGGCGACAATGCGATAGTCATATCGTACTGTCGCCATCGTATCGTCGCATTGTCGCCATCGTACTTTCGCATTGTCGCCATCGTAGTGTCGCACTGTCGTCATCGTATTGTTGCAATGTTGTCCCATCGTTCTATCGCGTTCTCGCATTGTCGCCATCGTACTATCGCACTGTCGCCATCATATTGTCGCACCGTCGTCATTGTACTGTCGTCATCGCACTGTCGCATTATCGTCGTCGTACTATCGCGTTCTCGCATTATCGCCATCGTACTATCGCATTGTCGCAATCGTATTGTCGCACTGTCGTCATCGTATTGTCGCCATCGTACTATCGCGTTCTCGCATTCTCGCCCTCTAGATTTTAATTTGTAACCACGATGGCCTTAACGGTATGCCGTAGCTATGTACACACGATAGCAGATGACGTCATACACACGCGGAAAGCAGCACTGATAACGGAATTAGATATACACTGTGATTACATAACTTGCATTAAAACACGGTATGCTATTTTATATCATCTTACGTATTTTATGACAAGTCCAACAATTAAAAATTAATACAAAGCGTACTGTAATTTCAAAAACGTTTCAAATTTGAAGAGTTTTTTTTATATTTCAAATGAAAAGTGTTTTCATTGAAGCATTCTATCACAAATGCTTGATCAAGAATCTGTAAACTGCGCGTGAAAAGCAGCACAGGTCTTTGGCGGAATTAAGTCCTTAATTAGAAAAAAGATTGAATTTCAGCGCAAGCACGTCTCCAGTATATGTTTGTGAAACAAGGCCTAATGTAATCAGGTATTCTCTGAATCTATATTTTAAAACAAACGCTGATTGGATTCTTTTTGGGTAATTGAGATTAAATATAAGCTTGGCTTCTGAAAATCAGTATCATAATCAAGCGGCCGGGCAGGGACGGGCGCGCCACTCTGCAAGGCACACTATAGACTAATTCAATGAACAAACTGTACAGTCCTCGTTAATGCATCGGCGCATGATTACTTCTAAGATCCGTGGACGGAATAATTATTCCAAAACAAAATTCAGACTACGGCTTAGCGCTAATCTCATTTTCGTAATTTGGATTATTTTCTATCACAATTGTTTGGGAGCGTCGTTGCAAACCCAGAACAACAACATGTGTTTCACGCATGTACATTTTCGCGTACCAAATTTGTTTTCTTCGCGAACAGGTCGACTTAAATTCGAATAGACTGCTAAATAGAAGATATAAACCTGGGTTCCTTTTGCAGAAACATAATTATTCTTAATATTATCGATTTAAATGAGTTACGTCTACAATAATTATGAAGCTTATTATATTGCATCACGAGGTCATTGGCCGTCGCAGTGTGACGTACATTTTATACATGCACGCGTTTTAAAACGCACACAAAATTCACATAATGCTTGTGACTCCATTCAAGTTGGCACCGCATGTAAAAAGAAGCCATTAGGTCTTTTAAATTATTTCTTTAAGTACTGACATTGGATCTGTTTGATTTGAAGCCAACTATAATGGCTTTCTAAAACGACTTCAGACATGGCGCGATCAATGATAATGATTCGTACTTGTTACATGGAGTGTAATGAACGGAATTTAGCTTAATAATGCCTTGAAATCAATGGGCTTTGCCATAGAACATCTTAGAATTAATAGGGAATATTACGGCATTGAAGTTAACTCAGAACTACACGGCTTAATAATTTAAGTGCGTTATTATGACTTAAGTATTTTTTGTATTTTATTATGTCTATCTTTGTCGATTTTTCACATTTAACATTTTTTGCGATTTTTCACATTTAACATTTCTTCGCATAATCTCTGGCAATATATCCAATATTAATTGCAGCAAAAGATCAATATACTTCGCAATGAGGTCATTCGGTTTTATTAGTTTGTTTAACGCCCGAGTTNATGGCGACCGTGCGATAGTACGATGGCGACAATGCGATAGTCATATCGTACTGTCGCCATCGTATCGTCCCATTATCGCCATCGTACTTTCGCATTGTCGCCATCGTAGTGTCGCACTGTCGTCATCATATTGTCGCATTGTTTTCCCATCGTACTATCGCGTTCTCGCATTCTCGCATTGTCGCCATCGTACTATCGCACTGTCGCCATCGTATTGTCGCACTGTCGTCATCGTATTATCGCATGGTCACATTGTCGCCATCGTACTATCACACTGTCGCCATCGTATTGTCGTACTGTCCTCATCGCACTGTCGCATTGTCGTCATCGTACTATCGCGTTCTCGAATTATCGCCATCGTACTATCACATTGTCGCAATCGTATTGTCGCACTGTCGTCATCGTATTGTCGCATTGTCGCCATCGTACTATCGCGTTCTCGCATTCTCGCCCTCTGGATTTTAATTAGTAACCACGATGGCATTAACGGTATGCCGTAGCTATGTACACACGATAGCAGATGACGTCATACATACGCGGAAAGCAGCACTGGTAACGGAATTATCCCGGGGGAATTATATATACACTGTGATTACATAACTTGCATTAAAACACGGTATGCTATTTAATATCATCTTACGTATTTTATGACAAGTGTAACAATTAAAAATTAATACAAAGCGCACTGTAATTTCAAAAACGTTTCAAATTTGAAGAGTTTTTATTTTATTTTTCAAATGAAAAGTGTTTTCATTGAAGCATTCTATCACATATGCTTGTTCAAGAATCTGTAAACTTCGCGTGTACCAGTACATATGACACGAAAATAATCGCGTTAAATCTATATTAATTCATGACGTTTCAGCCTGTCTTTCAGACCTAAATACCTGGACCTCCTGGATATCCTGCTGGCTGCTAGAGATGAACATTTAATGTGGGATGTCACTGATGGACATACGTAACGAAGTAGACACGTTCATATATATATTAAGATACGGAGGCTCGGTGTGGTCGAACGTACAGCAATTGATTCAGAAAAGTGGAACTGAATAACCCATACAAACACTAATTATTTAACGACTAATTAATAAAACCAATCGTTGTGCTGTTTGAAAAGCAATACAGGTCTTTGGCGGAATTAAGTCCTTAATTAGAAAAAAGATTGAGTTTCAGCGCAAGTACGTCTCATGAATATGTTTGTGAATCAGGGATTCTCTAAATCTATATTTTAAAACAAACGCTGATTGGATTCTTTTTGGGTAATTGAGATTAAACATAAGCTTGGCTTCTGATTATCAGTATCATAATCAAGCGACCGGGCAGGGACGGGCGCGCCACTCTGCAAAGCACACTATAGACTAATTCAATGAACAAACTGTACAGTCCTCGTTAATGCATCGGCGCATGATTACTGCCGAGATCCGTGGTCGGAATAATTATTCCAAAACAAAATTCAGACTACGGCTTAGCGCTAATTTCATTTTCGAAATTTGGATAATTTTCTATTACAATTGTTTGGGAGCGTCGTCTCAAACCCTGATCAACAACATGTGTTTCACGCATGTACATTTTCGCGTACCAAATGCTTGTTTTCTTCGCGAACAGGTCGACTATAATTCGAATAGACTGCTAAATAGAAGATATAAACCTGGGTTTCTTTTGCAGAAACATATTCTTAATATTATCGATTTAAATGAGTTACGTCTACAATAATTATAAAGCTTATTATATTGCATCACGAGGTCATTTGCCGTCGCAGTGTGACGTACATTTTATACATTTTACATGCACGCGTTTTAAAACGCACACAAAATTCACTTAATACCTGTGGTGTGAATTATAGGCCCAACTGAGACGAGTGAGACACTAATGACCTTTCTAACGTTTAAAGTCGATTTAAAAAACAAAAACAAAACCATTTGCTTCTAAAATCAAGATTTCATTTCGCATAACTTTAACTGTGTTGTTTGCTGATTGCTGGGGGACTTTTGCTTCGTTTATGCGCTTTCATAGATTTAAACAGCATATGTTTTGAAGAAATTTCTATGTTCAATGAATTATTTTTGTTATTGTAGCTTATGTATGAATCTGTCGTAATGCTTTTCATATTTAATTGTTTCCCTGTGACTCCATTCGAGTTGGCACCGCATGTAAAAAGAAGCCATTACGTCTTCTAAATTATTTCTTTAAGTACTGACAGTGGTTCTGTTTGATTTGAAGCCAACTATAATGGCTTTCTAAAACGACTTTAGACATGGCGCGATCAATGATAATGATTCGTACTTGTTACATGGAGTGAAATGAACGGAATTAAGCTTAATAATGCCTTAAAATCAATGGGATTTGTCATAGAACATCTAAGAATTAATAGGGAATATTACGGCATTGAAGTTAACTCCGAACTACACGGCTTAATAATTTAAGTGCGTTATTATGACTTAAGTATTTTTTTGTATTTTATTATGTCTATCTTTGTCGATTTGTAACATTTAACATTTTCTTGCGATTTTTCACATTTAACATTTCTTCGCATTATCTCTGTGAATATATCCAATATTAATTGCAGCAATAGATCAATATACTTCGCAATGAGGTCATTCGGTTTTATTAGTTTGTTTTACGCCCGAGTTCTGCTAGGTTTTGAGCTCTGTCAGTCGAAAAATAAATAATTTATGAAATGAATAATGGCAGTGCATTCACTCGGATTATTGAAAATTATTTTAATAACATAATAATTGCACTGATTTTATTTTCTTTCAATATAATTTAACAATTAATGTGCAAAGTTGACCTTCCTATGGGATTTTACATTTCCGCGTGGGATGTTTCGTTTTCCTATGGGATTGTTTGTTATTCTCATGGGATTTTTCCGACTTTCTGCACGGGAAAAGAATCAAATTGGATTTTCGATTGTTATAATATGATTATTTATGAATGATAACGATTTAAAGCATTGCAAAAGAAGCTGTGCTGATTTTCTGCATACAACGAGTATACAGTCTTTAAAAGACGTTTAATTACTTAAATACGCGAAGAAAACACGCTTTTAAATTTTTCAACATTCCCATGGCATTTTTCCTATCAAGAAAAGGTATTCGGCTACATTTGATTTCAATTATTGAGCAGCGGCGTGCGAAAATGGTTCTACTGAAATGTGTGCCAATTTTCACACAACGTGGCTCAATTTGCTCTATTTAACTACGTGTTTTCTGAAACTCCACGACTTGCCTACTTTAACCGATTTTCGTCGATGCACGCGTCATTGCCAGACAGTTGCGTTTATGCTGTTGATCTCCAGACACGATTAAAACATTATATACAAAAACAGAATCAGCGTCTATATGGCGCTTTCAATAAACACGGTTGACAGTTTAAGATCACATGCGCATATATATTGATTGAAAATACGTCTTAAAACGATATTTGCTGGAGTAGTTTCAATGACAGTTTCAGTTGCATCTGCTGGCTTGCAATTAGTATTACGCATTTTGGGTCTAATAGCAATTCTAATATATTACGTACAAATAGGATCTGGCATGAGTTGTCATATCATACCATATTTTATTAAACGAGTTCAGGAGTTGTACTAACGAATTTCCTGGACGAGTTTAATAAAATATGGTATGATATGACAACGAGTGCCAGATCTTTTTTATTACATGCTTTTAAATGAGCAAATTAAATAAATATTTACGCAAACATAATGATAAATCCCGAATGTTGTTTACATTTCGTGACGTCATTTGACGTTGCAACCTCATTTCAGCAAAATAACAAAATGCGATTGGTCAATAAACGAAAACTGAGCCAATGAAAACTCTTAAAAAGTATATTACAGATGTGTAATATAAAAATATATGTAATGGTTATATTACATGGGAAACAGGGCATGGCATGTGATAAAAGCTTTTTAGCCACAATTTATTGTATTATTTCATCGGGTGTCGTCAATAATAGGTAAAGCTCTCTGGAATATTCTTGTCGTTAACGACTGGTTTGAATGAATTCAATCTGATCGAAAAATGTCACTTTTGGTAACTAGATACAAATCTACATGAATTATAATAGTTTTTAATATTTTTTGTATGGTTTAAGGAGCGAGTTGTATTATAGAATTTTTGATATGACTGAAATACTGGAGAGAAACAAAACGGCGGCAAATTCACTAACACAAACACAAAATACAGGTATAATATATATTTTACACATTGGAAGAGAAGGCAGTTCCTGAAAACGAGCTGGAGATAGTGACTGCTATATGCAGCTTGCGATAGTTGTGTGACTTATTGTGGGGAATTTGTTTTACAATTCACATGAATAATATAACATGGTAACTTGTATGATGTAATCGTACAGAATTAAGACTGCAACTTCACTTTGAATTTCGCTCTATGTTCTTATTAGGAACAGTTAGTATTTGTATGACTATGTATTGTAATGGTAAGTCGGCAGTTTAACTACTTTGACACCTTTAAACGTGTCAATATATCTGAACATGGTTATTTATTGCTGAAGAACTTAATATACTTATATATGCAAAAACCTTGCGATTGTGAGCAATCAGACTTAATCGTATGTATATAGCAATTTGAAAATCTAATCTTACTTTATTATCTTACTTGAAGAACTTATAAGAAGAACTTAAATGTGCGATGCATTTACAGTTAGTTTATTCGTGCATCGCGCGACTCATACAGTGAATGAAATATGTCACATACATGATGTAATGAGTGCCATCTTTAGTTTTAGAAAACGTTATGGTTTGTCAGTCAGCGATGTAATCAATACAAACGTTCAGTCTATAAAATCTAGCATTGTCCCAGGATTCCGTTGTTAGATCAACGCTTTATTTACAATTAACCTCTTAATATAAATAGAGGAAGCATTCAGCGACTAACAAAAAGTTGCCAATTTATGAAGCCCATATTAGTTTAGAAAGGCTCTGGAAGCTAGAGGTACACCGATATAAGTGCACATTAATAAACATCAAAAGCAATTGTTGATTTTATAAACAAAAAAACATATAACAATAAACCTCTCATGAAAATAATTATATCCATGGGGACATAAAATTCCGATGTTACAACATTGGCAGTATATTTACACGGCGATGATTGTTCTATACTTTTCTTTATTACAATACTTTGTATCCGGTTTTATGCTGTGGAAGGTAATAAAAGGCGTTGATGATATTCATGCTTTTTCGGTAACATTGTCGTACTCACGAGCATGGTTCTACTAACAATGTTTATTACGATTTAATGATGGTTTATCTTAGACGTTATTTATTTCAGAATATTGGATAAATCATGTGCATCCATAGTTACGTACAGTCACTCACAGACGTTTGCAGCGAAGCGAACTAACTTTGTTCCCGTTGGGAAATCACATTTCGCCTGGATGGAGTTGTTTGCAGCTTCTGGACTGGTGATAATGGCGTCTTCGTCTCAGTAACATTCATTACTTGTAACCAACGAGAGCTTATTCACACATTCTACTAGCATTTAGTCTGGCAAACGGGCCCCCGAACCGACAGTGTTTGACCCGGTAAACATGTTGGAAAATGTTTTGTTACGATACCAATTAAGATTATATGCTGACATCGCGTAATCGATATATTCATAGTTTGGCCATTCCTATTTCATACACGTAAATTTAAACAGAAAGTAATTCTGTGTATAATTATGTATTCTAATTATCCGTCCATGTACGCGTCGGTGTTTAACACATTTATCAGTATTTGTTTACATGTCGATTTTTATCCCTTTTGAACACAACATATAAATGTTTGCAAACACCTTGCATCTGTGCGCAAGTCAACACCTACATGTAGGCAAACACCTTGCAATTGTACGCAAGCCAACATCTACAAGTAGGCAGACACCTTCCAACTGTGCGTAAGTCAACTAAAATAGTGAACATGTATCAGTCATCGAAATGTTTTTATTTGACCGAAACAGTAAGTTATTACTATATCGTATATGTTTACCCATCGGATCTAGTTTAGTACCGAAACGAGTCGATAAATCGAGGCCGATGGCAAATTTAAAATGTTGATGCGGCAATATATTATTATGGTCAGAGGAAGAGACATGTTATACTATATGTTCATTGTGGAACAGATGTCTCTGTCAATTAAATGTGGGACGTATTTACATTTTCTCTGAGACGTTGATGTTAAATCAATCGTAATATCAGTGTTACGGGTTCTCCAAATAAAGTGCACATTAAACCCCCGCCTATGTCTATAAAACTTCGACAATCTAATCTAACTACATTATCAAACTAGGTATGTTAATAAGAAAGATATATTTACAATTCATAGCGCTCGCTATCCACAGAGATGGAACAATTCAATTCCATGGTGTCATGTATGACAGTTGTAAATATTGGGGCATGTAATGATTTTTCAGTCAGTGATATAAGCAATACAAGTGTTCAATTTTGACATCGCGCGTTTCCAGAGAATTCCGATATGTAAGACCAGGGAAGTACTAAAAACGCTTCTGATAGAAATTCTTACTCAAGTTGCACTTATGTGAAATATGTATTTAAACATCATTTTTTCTTCACGGAATCGATTGCAATATGTAACGGTATATAATATATTAAAATGCTTAACATACTATGCATTGTTATAAATTTAAACACGTTTATTTTTTATATAAAGATTGAGAAGCGATAGGGTAGAGACGATTGTAAATTAATTAAATTATTTGCTATATGATGAATTTTGAAACACCTCTGAATCTAGAGATATGCCGTTCAAAATAAACAGTGACAATCTACGAAGATTGTCTTTTGAACCTCTTTTGAATAGGACGAAGGTATTCATGTGAAAGTTAATGCTGATGCGATAGCTGTATCAGTATATTAACACTTACTGCAATTGTCAGGTTGATTGGTTCTTTCTCTTCTTTAATACATTAGCTTCCTGATTAATTCTGGGAACGGTTATACATAAGGTGATAATATTCATGCTACCTCGGTCACTTCTACACATTAACGATCCTGGTTCCAAAACCAAGGTTTATTCAGATTTGATGATTGTGTATACAAAAAATGTTCGTTATTTAAGAGAATCGAAAAAAGCTTATGTATCTTTAGTTTTTTACATTCAAGTGCTGGCAGCAAAGCAAATTGACATTGTTTCCGATGGGAAAACACATACCGTCTACGGATGGAGTTGTTTGCAGCTATTGGACTGGCTATGGTGGCTTCATCGCAGGAGATACATGCATTAATTTTCGCCGAGCAGACATAGTGCAACACAGTAGTTTGGGATAGCTACCATTGCACACCAAGCCAATAGTGTTCCACCTCCTGGGCAACAGTGTTTGACCACGCATTGTCAACAATTGATTAGCTATCATCTATTCGTTCGAATCGCTTGTTCGAAGCTCGTTCGCTGGTTAAAGCAGACAATCTCCTTGGAGCATTGTCTTCTGATGGAAACATTCTCATCAAAACTAAACACGAAGATGGCACTTCTACCTTGCGCATAGTTTCCCCACAGGACTTAGAGTCATATCGCTAGACAACGCTTTCTACTTTGGACAGTGTAGATAAACAAGTAACTACACGATATTTACTCATTTACATTCAAACGTTGTGTTTATTATTTGTATGTGCTTTTAATCAATAATCAGTGTGGTATTATTTTTATTTTTTCCAACCATAACCAAGGAAATCACTGTAACTATAAGTATCTTTATTTCTTTTAAAACACGCGTATTCAGCTCATTTTCAAAGAAATGAAGTGTATTGTTACACTTTCTTTTAACATTGTCATACACACTGCCAATTTATTAAAATGTTAACAATGTAAAAACAAAGAAGCTGTTTACAGACAATGACCATTACCCAAGACCGGGATGACCTTTTTGTACATGCCTCTTTACTTAACAAGGTTACACGTTCCAATTTTGTGTTATTTTTATTGTGTATCATTTTTGTTTTCAGCTCATTTCCGAAACTGCCGATGGTTCCGGTACTGTTTCTCCTCCGGCCTAACGTCAATGCATTTTTCAGCCCATGAATTACATGATGACTAGCAAGTGTTGTATCTACACGAGAAACATACGATTCAAATACCAATGGCGTCTTGTAATCTCTTTCTTATGCACCATGTCCCTCTTTCCAATGGAGACGTATTCTATCCTACATCATCTCCAAACCATCACGGTCGCAAGACGATAAACACCGTATACCAATTCAAATATCGTAATCTCGGAAATTCACCGATCTAATATCGAGCTGACATGCGTGTTACTAAAACTCCTGATTTCTTTATTCGGGTGTTCTGTCGCCTACACGTTCCTTTTTATCTTACTATGTGGTGACATCCACCCCAGTCCCGGTCCTATTTCCAGACAGAACCTAGAGTCTTCTTCAACATCATTCACCTCTTCTTCTCAATCAGTTGATTTAAGTAACCACTTATCCTTCATGCACTACAACGTCCAAAGTATCATGAAGAAATTAGACATTTAATATACCGAATTTAAGGATTTCGACAATTCTTCGTTCTCAAAAACATAGCTCACCGAAACGTCTCACACACAAGATCTGATTTTCTCAGATTTCAACCCCCCTGACAGAAAAGATCGGCCTGGAGACAGTCACGGTGGTGTCTTAGTCTACTTTAAAAATAATTTATTTTACAAACGACGCTTTGACCTCGAAATCAATGGGCATGAAACAATCTGGATCGAACTTGTTACATTTCCTAAAAATACTCTGTTCGGTGTATTTTACAGACCCCCAGATACTGCTGCAAATATACACGCAGCCATTGAAAACTCTATACATCTTGCTGTTGACATGGGAATAATAACATTATTAGAACCGGTGATTTTAATACCAACTTCCAAGACCCTAACAACAAACTCAAACAATTATGCAACCAATGCGGCCTCTTCCAAACCATCAATGACCCTAAACATTACACTTAGCGTTCCTCTTCAACAATGGAATTAAAACTCACCTCTGAGCCTAACCTTATTCACTCATCGGGGGTGGGAGACCCCTGTCTTGATCAAAATATTAGATATCACTGCCCCATCTATGGTCTTCTTAACTTTCAAATTGCACATATACGCACATTTAAGAGCCATATATGGATTTTCGATCAGGGCAACTACGAAGCGCTTCGCGAAGTTATGGCTAACACCGACTGGAACGCAAATAAGCATAGCGACCTTAATATTTAATATTTATTCAAAAAAACTATCCGAGTACATTATATCCACGGCAAAAAAAACTATATTCCAAACAGACTAATAACAATTCGCCTAATCGAACCACCCTGGATAACAACTCACATAAAATATTTCATTCAGTGTCGTCGACGGTTGTTTCGCAAAGCCTAACCCACAACCCTTGAACGCCACTGGCTTAAATTCAGGACTCTGTGCAACAAAGTTGTGGCCAAAATTTGACACGCAAAACTAAATCACCAAAACAGGTTGGCTGAAAAGCTTCAATCAACGCCCAATTCTAGATCATGGTGATCATGTTTGAAAAGCTGTATTCGACCCAACGCGACATCATTCATACCCTCAATTGTCCATCAAGATTTAAGTATTGAAGACGACACCATGAAGTCTATTGTCTTTAACATTTGCTTCACAGAACAAACTCTCCTGGAGGATTCAGAAGCACCTAACCTTCGCCAGTTGATATATCAACACAACGAAACTCTAAGCTCTCTCGTGGTCACGAGGTTAAATCAGTGCTACGGGGCTTACCATTTAACAAAGCTTCTGGCCCAAATTCAGTAAACAACCGCATCCTGAGAGAACTTTCAACTGTACTATCTCTTCCTTTATGTGATATTTTCAATGCTTCCTTACGCACCTCTGTATTCCCAGAACCATGGAAAGAAGCTTTTGTCACACCAATATTCAAATCGAGAGACTCATCTAACCCAGCCAACTATCGTCCTATTTCTTTTCTTAGCACACTTGGAAAAGTATTTGAAAGGGTTGTATTTAAACATACATTTGACTTCCTAAACACTCATCAGATCCTCTCAACCTTACAATCTGGATTTGTCCCTGGTGACTCAACAATAAACCAGCTTACGTTTCTCTATAACTTCTTTAGCGAGACTATCTATTCTGGAAAAGAGGTCAGAGCTATATTCTGCGACATTAGCAAAGCATTCGACCGTGTATGGCATAAGGGCTTGTTGTTTAAGCTTATCAATATAGGAGGTGGTCTTTTATCCTGGTTCGAATCCTACCTTACAAATCGCAAACACAAAAGTTGTTTTCCCAAACGCAGAATCCAATTGTCTCATATCAACCCAGGAGTACCCCAGCGTTCAATTTTAGGACCTCTTCTGTTTTTAATCTTCATTAATGATATTGTTAAAGATATTAACCCATTTATGCCTAGTGGACTCTCCCATCCTTCTAAATTGGGTTAATTAATTTCCAAAATTAGGGATGTCTATTATTTTTATTTCTATATTTAAAATATTTCTTACAGAAATTCCTTAAAGCAAACAGCGCAGAACCTGATGAGATGCCGCATCATGCGGCATCTAATCTGGGTCTACGCTGTTTGTCAATGCCTTTTTTCTAGACGCTAGGCATAAATGGCTTAATGCAAACATCAGGTTATTTGCCGACGACACTAGCCTTTATGTTGTCGTCGACTATCCAGTAAACGCTGCAGCTATACTTAACTCCGATCTCGAAAGAATCAACAAATGGGTTAAAACGTGG
This sequence comes from Dreissena rostriformis, assembly GCA_007657795.1. Classification (NCBI taxonomy): domain Eukaryota; kingdom Metazoa; phylum Mollusca; class Bivalvia; order Myida; family Dreissenidae; genus Dreissena; species Dreissena rostriformis. Next base: position 42,760 of record VMBQ01000687.1, on the reverse strand, counting down.
CTTGTTTGTTTTAAAGGGATTGTAAACCACGAATGACGAAAAAGAAAAGTTTAAAAATACCGTATTTTTTTACAATTATGAGTTTATATTGATTAAAATATCATCACTGGTATATAACATTACTTGAAAAAAGTTGTTGTTTTTTATTTTTACTTTATTTTTTTTATTTTTACTGGGTATGTCTACCAGGTAACTATAAATAGCGCAAGAAGATTGATCATCATCGTCGCGTGGTAAACCCAGGAATGCAAATTGTGCAATGTTATATAACAGTCGTGATATTTTAATAAAGATTAAACTAATAATTGTAAAACAAATACGGTATTTTAGGACTAATCTTTTATGGAAGGGTTTATCCGCCAGTTCTCGCATTATGCTTTATGGCATTGTATTTCATGCAATTTATTTTCCANCCCCATCCTATCTGTCTGACTTATGTCCACCAATGAATACCAACGACCGATATAATTTAAGGAATAATCAATCACTTTATGTTCGTAGAGCTAGAACTGCGCTCTACTACAAGTCATTTATCCCTTCCACTACTCGTGCTAACAATAGCCAACCGAAATCTCGAACGCAACATCCATCTTCAAATCAAAAAAGGTCTTCCATCGTCAGCGGTCAAAATTCCAAAATATTATTACTATGGCAAACGTATATCCTAGATAATGCATACGCGACTACGTACAAACTGCAGTGTGCTTTCACATGACCTGTTTAGTAAAAACATAAAACAATCCCCTCTTTGCTTTTGTGGTGAAGAAGAAACAGCTAGCCACTATTTTTTGCACTTCCCATTGTACTCCACCATTCGAGTGCGCCTCTTGAACTGTATATCGTACTTCTGCAAACCCTCAACCAAGGAATTGCTGTTTGGAAATCCTCTTCTTTTTTTTTTGAAGACAACTGCACTATTTTTGCAGCAGTACATACCCTCATTGATGAATCTAAACGTTTCGATAAGACGCCTTCGATAGCAATGCCCACGTAATCATAACTTGCCCCCAACTCCTTCAAACGCTTGCTCCAACCTCGTTCTACCACTCTATCTATGCTTCCATTTCTCTATCTCTTCCCTAATTACGCATCCACTTCAGCTATGTATCCATACTCATCTGCTCTTCCCACATCAAACCTTACTTCAATTTAATTATACGCGTGTACTTTCCACCAAAATCACTATACATAAACATATATGAAGTGAAGTCATTCTCGCCTAATGCATCGTATATTCCTGCTCGTGGAACGACTTACAATAAGCTTAGTTTAGCTTTGAGGACAATCCACATATAACTGTGTATTTATTTGATGTATATGCATTCCGAAATAAAATATGTTTGAACCAATTGATAAGCGTGAACAATATGTACTGACCCATGAGCAATCCAAAATCGTGTGTATCCATTATAAGTTGTTGTGGACCTGATTTTATTAACCATTTCAAATTGTTTTGTTTTCGTTGATATTGCAAGTGATTGCAATGTAAGACACATTTAAGGGTATTAATGAACACTATCTCTTTTAACGTTTTTGTATATCAACGAACTAAAATTGACTGATTTTATGTCCTTTTTTTATTTATTTATTTATTTATATAAACGTTCGATATGAATAATTTGCACTTGTACTGTAGCAAAGTTAACATTTACATCCATAGTGTAATAATAAAATCAAATTAAAGCTAAAAATATCAATTTTATAATTTGTATAAGAGCTTGTAATGAGTCTTTTAAAAAGGTCCTCTGGTACGAGTTTATCCGTTTTACTTTAATTTTTATTTATGTCAATGCACTACTCTTACGCTTCCAATAAAAATAACTAATTACTTGCTTCCAGTTGCCGATATAAATTTTCTGAAATAAAATTATTTATAAAATCGCATTACATATTCTGCGTGTATTATACAATGTTTTTAAATAATCTTGCGGTTATATGACATCAAGTTTTTCTTCAATAATGTAACGTTTTTTACCATTTTATGAACAACCAAAGATGCGCGTTAGCGTGAGCGGAAACGTATACACGTTTTTAAAATTATCTTGTAGGGGTAAAAGGTCGTCCAATACAAGCTGAGTGCATTTTGTATTGACAGGGGTAAAATGTCTTCCAATACAAGCTGAGTGCATACTGTATTGACAGGGGTAAAAGGTCTTCCAATACAAGCTGAGTGCATTCTATATTGACAGGGGTAAAAGGTATTCCAATACAAGCTGAGTGCATTCTTTATTGACAGGGGTAAAAAAAAATTAATACAAGCTGAGTGCATTCTTTATTGACAGGGGTAAAAGGTCTTCCAATACAAGTTGAGTGCATTCTTTATTGACAGGGGTAAAATTTCTTCTAATACAAGCTAAGTGCATTCTGTGTTCAAAGAGGTAAAAGGTCTTCAAATACAGGCTGAGTGCATTTTTAATTGACACGAGTAAAAGGTCTTCCAATACAAGCTGAGTGCATTCTTAATTGACAGGGGTAAAAGTTCTTCTAATACAAGCTGGGTGCATTCTTTATTAACAGGGGTAAAATGTCGTCCAATACAAGCTGAGTGCATTCTGTATTTAAAGAGGTAAAAGGTCTTCCAATACAATCTGAGTGCATTCTGTATTGACAGGGGTAAAATGTCTTCCAATGCAAGCTGAGTGCATTCTGTATTGACAGGGGAAAAAGATCTTCCAATACAAGCTGAGTGCAATCTGTATTGGCAGGGGTAAAAGGTCTTCCAATACAAGCTGAGTGCATTCTGTATTGACAGAGGTAAAAGGTCTTCCAATACAAGCTGAGTGTATTCTGTATTGACAGGGGTAAAAGGTCTACCAATACAAGCTGAGTGCATTCTGAATTGACGGGAGTAAAAGGTCTTCCAATACAAGCTGAGTGCATTCTGTATTGACAGAGGTAAAAGGTCTTCCAATAGAAGCTGAGTGCATTCTGTATTGACAGGGGTAAAATGTCTTCCAATACAAGCTGGGTGCATTCTGTATTGACAGGGTCCGATCCCAAGGAGAATGTAATTTCTTTTAACAGAATTTTAGCCTCAGCAAAACTATACTAAGTAACAAATAAAAAAAACTAACTAAGAATATATTCAATTGTGTGGATAACAATCCTTATTTCTTTAAACTCACTATTAGCCGCAGCAAAACTATACTAAGTAAAAAGATAAATAAATAGATTCTCGCCCATAGTTATGCTATAATAAAGGCGAATACATGTACGCAGCACAGGACAATGTAGATCCATGGTCAGAATCAGAATCATGGCTGACCGTCCTCACTTAAGACAGTGCTTACTAAAGAAGCTATTCAATGTTATCGATGTTAGTTTGATGATAACCATCTTTATCCGCATTAATTACTATAAAGTATACTGCTCAAAATTAAGTTTACTTTGTTCTCAATACTGGTATGATGACTGTTCATGGATGTTTTGTACGACAAACAAATTCGTTGAAGCAATATCCCCGGCCAAACAAATTGTGTTTATTTATGGGTGCAGACCTAAAAGGTTAATAACAAAATGTATGGTTATTTTTTTTTTTAATTGCAGTTCAAGTTTCATATTGAAATCATGTATAGTATCTGCGATACAGCCATGAACAGTAACATCATACAAAAACAACAAAGGTAAATAACTCTTATATAAGAAATTGTAGGGTTATGGATCGTTTTTCTGACACTTTTCCTGATTGATATATATACACCCATGACGTTTCACGTCGAAATCGTGTTTAATATCTAAGATATAGCCCTATAAGGTTACATCATACGAAAATAGCAAAGCACAATAATTCTCATTCATTTTACATTTTTAAAGATGCATACCGTATTTTGTTTTCTTATATTTTACTTTGTTAACGATGTATTCCGCAAAATTAATATGATTTGTTATCTATGCGCCATTGAGTAAAATATCGACATGAGATATCAATGTGTGGGAGGGCATATTCTGTTCTTTTTACTGAAGGCGTCTATGTTGTGCATGTATTCAAGTCTGCGCAGACTGCATGATACAAACGCATTAGTGATGTTTGGTAAAGATACAGGTGTAGGCCTATGTGCCCTACACTCGGAGGCTGACCTGATTGCCCCTATTGTAGACCCTGGTGGTGCTTGCACTTGCTTGAAGCATGTCAGTACTGTTCCAGGTCCAACTAGGAGACACTGCCTTTATGAAGCACGTCAGTACTGTGCCAGGTCCAACTCGGAGACACTGCCTTTATGTAGCACGTCAGTACTGTGCCAGGTCCAACTCGGAGACACTGCCTTTATGGAGCACGTCAGTACTGTGCCAGGTCCAACTCGGAGACACTGCCTTTATGTAGCACGTCAGTACTGTGCCAGGTCCAACTCGGAGACACTGCCTTTATGGGCGCCTACACGTCAGTACTGTTCCAGGTCCAACTCGGAGACACTGCCTTTATGTAGCACGTCAGTACTGTGCCAGGTCCAACTCGGAGACACTGCCTTTATGGGCGCCTACACGTCAGTACTGTGCTAGGTCCAACTCGGAGACACTGCCTTTATGGGCGCCTACACGTCAGTACTGTGCCAGGTCCAACTCGGAGACACTGCCTTTATGTAGCACGTCAGTACTGTGCCAGGTCCAACTCGGAGACACTGCCTTTATGTAGCACGTCAGTACTGTGCCAGGTCCAACTCGGAGACACTGCCTTTATGTAGCACGTCAGTACTGTGCCAGGTCCAACTCGGAGACACTGCCTTTATGGACGCCTACACGTGCTTTCGTCGTTGACAAATTTTTTTTGCGCTTTTATTTCATTTTGTTAACTTAATGAAATATTGTTTTTCCTTTCAAGGGTATAAGTATTGTATAACAGTGTATTTTATTATCGAAATATTTAGGTGCTTTTACTGTATAAACAATTCGTGTAACAATATGAGGAACCTATTTCTCAGTTGCATCTTCCATGCATTTTCATTTGTAGTATAGACACAAATATTTAAACGGTTCGTGACATTAAAACACTGTTGATATGCAATAATTATTTTGTCTAGTTTATTTCGAATCGTCTTTTTTCTATGCATTACAAGTACATATTTAAATCATTTAGGCGCGTAAGAAAATACAGTTATTCCAACCACGAAAATGTCTCCAAGAATAATCTGGGCTGCATTTAATGGCGTTAAAGAGATGTGGAACATCTTGCTATTATATTCCTCGTGGTTCCGGCGGCTGCTCTGTCATTTAATGGCTATATTCGTCACAATCGATCGCTAGTCGTAAACCTTGAAATGCCATGTTCTGTCAGAAAACCTATTATAACACTACTAAGATGAAATCTAGGGTCGATTTGAAGCTTAATTTTAGACACTGACTTACTTACCGTATATTAGCTTGTACTCAACATATAATAGTACCATTAGGTTTAAGTAAATACACACGCTTTATTTAGACAATTAAATTTCACAGCAACATCGAAATTCAATAGCAATATACATCCGCTATAGGTCGGATTGATTGATAAGATCATGAAGGGCATGACTGTCTCAAGTCTTGAGTTCACCTCCTGCGTGCCCACATAGCTTGTGTGTGGATTATTCTTAAAAATGTATCAAAGCTTATTCTCGTCTCTCCTACATGTGATGAAAAGTAGATGTACTGCCCGTTGACTGCGTTAGGATATATATGGCTTGTCCATGAGTAGTGTTCGTTAATTAACTGACACCCGTCAGATGAACGAAATTATGTTCAATACGGCAATAATTTGTAAGAAATTAATGTGAAAATATATGTTTAAGAGGCGTTACGCGGTAATTATTAAAAAAAAAATCAGTATCACTCATTGAAAAGTACCCCCAAATTACCATGAAATTAAATATAAATGCAGCAAATATACACTAAAACTTAGATAATTGATGTCTCTGATTCCCAATCACCATAAACCAATGGTCTTTGTGTAAGTGGTCATACTGATCTAAGTATAAGCATAAGAACTCATTATCTAATGTTATCATACATTCACATGAAAATTAAAAATAAACTCAACTTGCTTCACGGAAAGTTATAGTGTGGCAATCCTTAAGATTTTCAAGCATAATCATGAATCATTCAAACCTGTTATGAAAATATAACTGCAGCAAGAAGTCTCAGTTGCAAGAGATAATTATTTTCCCATGTCATTTCCCTGACATATTTTACCCAGTCACACGTTTGTATACTGTAATATGGTGAGTGATAAGTCAGGCAATGCGATTAGCCGCAGAGTGGAATATAAAGTCTGCTGTATATGTCACATTCACTATATCAACGCCTTAAAGAAATATCGAAGGTCGTACCGTATCATTTATATTATAAGAGACTCGTGTTATCAGACAATGCGATGTGTTATCAGACAATGCGATAAGAGTGAAGTATAAAGCGTGCTGCAAATGTCACATAACCGACTACGACGTGTTTAACTGCGGAGGTCAAAGTATATATGAAATATTTTAAGAGATGAATTGTGCTGAAATTGCGAAAGTCGTCACGTACATGACAAATTTTTAGAGACGTTTTAAGAGACGGCGTAGTGAATAGGCAAAAGTCGTACCAGACGTATCGTATATTTATATTTATAATTTAACTGGATGTCGTCATAAAATGGAGAAAATCGTATCGTAAATTCGCATTTAAAGAGAAGTCTTCATGAATTGGCGCTTCACGGGACGTCGAAAGTCATACTGTGTATGTCACATGTTTGGAACGACGTTATAACATGGCGAATGATTGTAATCTAATACATAACAATATCAAGAACATGTTAATAGTCGTAATGTATATACAAAGTCAAAATAATGTATACGGAATATAAACAATTATATAAAGTATACTCCACCCATTTGAGTAAGATTTGTGTTTTATGTATAACCATTTAAAGTAGCAAATGTACTATAAAGGTGATATATGTGACAACTATGCTGTATAAATAGTATGTATGAATTTTGTGGCAAATTTCACACAATTTACGTCAAACTATATAACTACTGTATAAATATCATGGTAGATTTGTGTTATAGTACAAATTTGGTAGCGTCAATTAAGTTGTCCCGTATTTCTTTTATTTAAACATTTGTCATGTCAAACATTCAGCCTGTTCATAAAGTTTAAAAATTGTGCATGTCAAACAATTATTTCCCGGTCATTAAGACTAAAAACATTTGCAATGTCAAACAATTTACACTTGTTATTCAGTCTAAACATTCGCCATATCAAATAAGTTTTATCCCGATAATTCAGTTGAACATTTGTCATGTCACCTATGTTAACGATGGCTATTATTTTTCAAAATTAGCTCCGGAAAACAAGTTTATCAAATTATTCAGTTTGAACATTTGTTATGTTACAAGTATAGTATGGTAAATCAATTTGAAAATTGGTCATTCAGTATGAAAAATGCTGCTTTTTTCAAACAGGTTTTTCCATGCTATTCAAATCACTTCTTGCTGACAAGATTTCGGACATTCTTCTTGCTGACAAGATTTCAGCTCAATCGTATAGTAAACATTCCAGATCATCAGACTACATCTCAAGAAGAAGCCGTAAATCAAGATGTACGGTTCAAGGCTCCCGATTACTTGGCTTGGAATTATTCTCATAATGCGAATAACTTTGCATACTGTATCGCTTTTATTGTTGTTATATTAGTTTATGAAGCTGTTTACGATTAAAAAATTAGTGTATCGTTAATTTCTACGTATGTCAAAGTTCAGAGCGACAGTATTAACAGCGCGATAATATTCGATATATATAATTTTATTCATGTTTTTGTACACCAAAAAAACTGTGTTTTTATAAAATTAATATTTAATATGTTTCGATGTTGTGTCTTTTGAACATTACCATTTCCTTCAAATAATGTTATATAGGAGATGTGTTATTAAAATCTAATGAAGTTAACAAATTTGCTAGTCGAAGAAATAGCAATTATGTTTTCTCTACAAAGTCTTCTCTTCGAGTGATACAGTTTGTGTGTTTTAGTCGGCAACACATCATACTAATGTAATATTATGTGAAAACAATATAAAGAAATATAGTGCTGTCTCTTTTAGTCAATATTGAGACTATTTAAATGAATTTGTATTGTGTAAACAAACGAAATAAAATGCATCTGTCCAGACAACCATTCTTTCCTTATTTTATTTTGTTAATAAAATTATTGTTATTTCCAGACAGAGCTAGAATTATTACCATCAAAGACACTCTCATTAAATAAAATCGAGATGATAATTGGGTTGTATTTCCCTTGTATATGTACTCCTATTCGATTTGGTTGATAAATTTAATTTTATTTCCAGACAGAGCTGGCATTATTACCATTAAGGACACTCTTATTAAATAAAATCGAATTGTGAATTGGATTGCATTTCCCGTGTTTACGTACTTTTACAGGCAACATCCGAACAAATGGTAGACATAATACGAGTAATCGCTAAATGTTCTATATAATGGCAACGAACAGATGATTAGACAGAAAGTTCACTGTTATAATCAAAATTAACTACCGCTGTTTTATATCGGTTAACAACTCTCAGATTTAGGTTAATAACACCACTCGGAATGAATCACGCAACCGAGCATTGAATTCCACATCGGTGTTTATTGGCCGATAATCAACGATACATCGAATCTCAATATTAGACGGCGTTTACAAACTGTGTTTCTGTTATTTCAGCAAGCCACATCAATATCTTACAGGAGGCAGTGAACTTTCCGATCTCTGGTGGACGAGGGAAAAGTAAGGGTTCATCACTTCATATTCCAGGCCTCCCATATACCTCCAACCTCAAACATGCACGCACGCAAGTCGTTCCAACGCATGGTTAACATAACAAATAGAGTTATGGTTGGAAACACACAAAAATAAAGGGCCATAAATCAGAAGAAATATTGTATTAAATATAATTATTTACGTGTATTTTATATTTCATAAATGCCTTTTACACACCACATATATATTCTTTATTTCCTCCGATATCGAAGATTCGAACAACATAGTTATACAGTAATCACAAAGCATGTTTAACATAAGAAGAGTGACATGATTTACAAAAAGTGTAATCATGAATAAACATACAAACAAAAAAGTCTTAATGCCTTAATCTTAAGTAAGATTATCCATAATATATTGACAATATCAGCATGTAAGTTACATACCATTACAAAGAAACATTATCGTCGATTATAAGCGAATGTATCATAATCAAGTTAAAACAAATCACACATGAGTTTGAGTAAAACGAAATTGCTAAAAAGGTCATCTTCAGTTTAATGCACGACACACTAGATGTCTACTCATTGTCATTACTGGAAGATTCATAAATTGCATAAATTTGCAGTGCCCAGTCACTTTGTACAATTCAACAATAAGCTAATTCCTTTTGGATTCTGTTTTTTCACAAAACCAGAGAGTATGGTTCACAATACTGTCGATGAACTTATTACAGATTGCACATTTATTTGCAAATTGCCTCGACATCGCCATACTCAGGATCTTCGTTGATTTATGGTTTATCGTCCTAGAAATGACGATCGAAGTTTTTTTTCTTTAAAACATGTTTTTGTCTTAAACTGTATCATGGTATGCAAACCAAATAAACAGTGTTGAAGCCAAACACTTGCGGCTTTTCTTTATTTGACAGACGTTGTCAACTAGGTTCCTGTAGGAATATAGAGAATATTATGTGAGTTTTGGATAGAGATCAAGTTAATCATGCGAGGCTTGCCGAACGCTACCGTGGTTCGTGCCGAGCATGATAAACTTGATCTTTATCCGAAACTCACATAATATTCTATTTATCCTATTATTTTCTCCCTTTTTTCATCAATAATTATCAAATATAGCATTTTTTGACAATTTTGTTCTTCAAAAACAGATTCTCCAAATTTTACAAAAACCCACAAATGATCTAAAAATAGCGATAGTATGAAGCTCAAGTTTATACGATCGTTGTTATTCTATCGATTTTCATCTGGTAATACGATAAAACACATTCCATTAACATGTTCATGCTTGTCATCCATGTTTCATATTTCATTTGGCAGACTATTTCTTCTGTTGCCGTTTACAGACGCCTGATGTTGTATTATGACTGGATTTTCAACATGACCAAAATCGGGCGGAAGTTCAAACAGAGCAGCGATTGTAAACACAAGATAGCAGAAGACGTCATATAAAAGCGGAAAGTAGCATTGGTAACGGAACTTTTATAGATACTGTGATAACATAGCTTGAATTAAAACGCGGTATGAAATTGAATTTATCGTACGTATATTATGTTAAATCGATCAATGAAAATAAATAAAATGTCGAATAACAGGTCCTGGATAAAAATAAATCAAATGCGAACTGTATCTAAAAAATGTTTCACGTTTGAAGAGAGTTTTGTGATTTCAAAGGAACATTTTTTCATCAAAGAATTGTATTACATATGCTTGTTAAATAATCTGTATACTTCGCGTGTGCCAGTACATATGACACGATATTAATCGCGTTAAATCTATATTCATTCATGAGGTTTCAGCCTGTCTTTCAAACCGCAAATACCTGGACTTCCTGGACATCCTGTTGACTGCTAGAGACGAGCATGGATGTGGATGTCATTGATGGACATATGTAACGAAATAGACACGTTCATGTTTAAAGATACGGAGGCCCGTTTTGTTCAAACGTATGTAGCAATTTATTCATAGTAGTGGAACTGAATAACCCAAACAAACACCAACTATTTAACGACTTATTTAACGAAACTTTCCGATGTGCTGTTTGAAAAGCAGAACACATCTTTGGCGGAATTAAGTCCTTTATAAGAAACAAGATAGAATTTCAGCGCAAGTACGTCTCCAGTATATGTTTGTGAAACAATGCCTAATGTAATCACGGATGCTCTGAATGTATATTTTAAAACAAACGCTATTTGGATTTCTGTTTGGGTAATTGAGATGAAATATAAGCTCAGCTTCTAATTATCCGTATCATAATCAAGTGGCCGAGCATGGACGGGCGCGCCACTCTGGAATGTACCCTATAATTTAATGAACAAGCTGAACAGTCCTCGTTAATGCATCGACGCATGATTACTGCCGAGATCCGTGGACGGAATTATTATTCCAAAACAAAAATCAGACTACGGCTTAGCGCTAATCTCATTTTCGTAATTTGAATAATTTTCTATCACAATTGTTTGGGAGCGTCGTCGCAAACCCTGAACAACTAGTGTGTTTCACGCATGTACATTTTCGCGTACCAAATTAATTTTCTTCGCATAAAAGAAGACATTAACATGGGTTTCTTTTGCAGAAACATATTCTTAATATTATAGATTTAAGTGACGTAAACAAATAAGATAAAACGTTAAGAAATACAGTAAATGGATATACGTTTCATTCTATAAATGATTTGTGTTACAAATAGGTTGAAATCACTGATAAAACTAACATTTTTAAAACCACAGTTTATTCGCAAACATTCATATTAAGACATATATACACAAAACATTAGCGGATTATTTACAAAGAAGCTAACTGCTGTGTAAACAAAAAAAATAACAAAACAACCATTTTGGAAACATTAATCTTTTTATGACACTACAAACAACGGACAAACCCATCTAGTTAAGCTGCATGATGTATCAGTTTTCAGTACATACGTTTTGTACTGAATATCAAGACCACTTTGTGCAATATTCACAGGTCACGATACCACTACAAGTTCCATATCCTGGACATTTCTTGTATGTAACACATCATATCGTTGTCATATGCGAAAAAAGGATTTCAATATTGACATAATTTTATGAACAGTCAGATGTTAGTATTCAAACGCACCATTCGTATTTTACACGTGTTGTTAATAATTTTGATCGCATCACGTTTTAAATGCAATAAAATTAGTGTGTCAAAATTATTACATATATTGTTTATATATTCCTCATAAGAAATATAAATGGTTAGTGTCATGCATACGAATAACGATCAATATCTCCTGAGTTACGTCTACAATAATTATAATGCTTATTATATTGCATCACGAGGTCATTGGCCGTCGCAGTGTGACGTACATTTTATACATTTTACACGCACGCGTTTTATAACGCACTTAAAATTCACTTAATGCCTGTGGTGTGAGTGAGACGCTAGTGACCTTTCTAGCGTTTAAAGTCCATTTAAAAACAAAAACAAAATAATTTACTTGTAAAATCAAGATTTCGTTTCGCATAACTTTAACTGTATTGATTGCTGATTGCTGGGGATTTTGCTCCGTTTATGCGCATTCATAGATTTAAACAGCATATGTTTTAAATAAATTGCAATTTTAAACGAAAAAATATGTTAGTGTAGTTGATGTATGAATCTGTCGAAATGTTTTCATCTTAAATTGTTTCCCTTATTTAGTTCGCACCGCAAGTAACAAATCGTCATTATGTCCTTTAAATAATTGCTTTAAGTCTTGACATCGGTTCTGTTTAAAGCCAACTATAATGACCTTTTATAACGACTTAAGTCGTGGAACGATGATGGTATTTTGTAACGTGTTACAAGGAGTGAAATGAACGGAATTGCGTTAAATTATACCTTGAAATCAATGGGCTTTGTCACAGAACATCTTAATATTAATTGGGAATGTTACGGCATGGAAGTTAGTTCCGAACTACACGGCTTAATGATTTAGGTGATATATTATGACTAAAGTTTTGTTTGTAATTGCATTATTTCTGGATTTGTTGATTGTTTCACATTTAACATTCTTTTGCATAACATTCTGTGAATATGGTCAATGTTAATTAATAGATATTCATACTTCGCAATTAGGTCATTTGGTTTTATTATTTTGTTAACCGCCCGATTGATGCTAGGTTTTGAGCTCTGTCAGCCGAAAAAAATTGGATTATTGATTAAATGTATAATGACATAGCATTCACTCTTATTTTAGATAATTATGTTTATACCATAATAATGGTACTGATATTCTTTTTGTTCAATACAAGGTATGTGTTAAGTTGGCCTTCCCATGGGCTTTTTACATTTGCCCATGGGATGTTATGTTTTCCCATGTGATATTTTGTTTTTCCCGTGGGATTTTTTCCCCACTATTTGCATGGGAAAATAATCAAATTGTATTTGCGTTTTTTATAATAGGATTATTTTTTTTAAGTTAACGATTTAAAGCATTGTTAAAGTAGCTGCGCTGATTTTCTGCATACAACGATTATATAGTTCTTAAAAGACGTTAAAATACGCGAAGAAAACACGCTTTTCAGACTTCCAACATTCCCAAGGCATTTTTTCCATCCAGAAAAGGTATTTTGTTACATATGATTTCAATCATTGAGCAGCGGCGTGCGAAAATGGTTCTTATGAAATGTGTGCCTATTTTCGCACAACGCGGCTTAATTGAACTCTACGACTTGCCTATTTTGACCGATTTTCGTCGATGAACGCGTCATTGCCATGCAGTTGCGTATTTTCTGTTGATAGCCAGACAAAATAAAAACAGTATGTAAAATAACAGACTCAGCGTTGATCTGGCAAATTCAATCACCAAGATTGGCGGTTTAAGATCAAATGCGCATTTATATTGATTAAAAATACGTCAATAACGATATTTGCTTAAGTGTTTTCATTGATAGTTTCAATTAGCGTCAGCTGCATCTGTTGGCTTGCAACTGATATTAAACATTGTGCGTCTAACTGTTACATGTAAATTAATTTAAACTTACAAGCTTTTAAGCCACGTGTTACCGTGCTATAAACTCGCTTTTCATCAATATTTATAAAATCATTCTGGAATAGTTTAGCCGTTAACGACAGGTCTAAATGAATTCAACCGGATCGAATAATGTCACTTTTCTTAAAACAACCGAAAATGTAAATAAATCGTGATAGTTTGAATATTTTTATGGTTAAAGGGGCGAGTTGTTTAATAGGGTTGGAGATATGACTGAGATGATGAAGGAAAAAACGGCGACAATTCCACGCAAACAAACGAACAAAATTGTATCAGAATAAATTATCTTGAACACATTGGAAGAAGAGTTCACTAACAAAATACAACATGTACGTTACGGTCCCCTCCAAATGTTCCAGATTCCGGTACAGACTGGATCCCAGCCATAAGGTGGAAGGCTGAAGTCCCGAAAGCCGAGAACGGTTTCCGAATGTACTGTGAGTGCCGGAACGAATACAAGTGAATGATACAGGGGAGGCTGCCATTGCAATACTCAATGAAAGTTAGACAATGGTGTTAACTGTAAATCACCACGGATTGTTTTTAAGCGCTCCGCGAGATTAATAGAAACGAAGTATTTGTATTTCGGTTACGACCAAAGGATAATCAGTTTTAAATAACAAATGTTTGTTAGTCGATATCAGAGTCACATTGAAATTGTATTTAAGAAATAATTCGTGTACGTTATAGTTTGTTGTCGAATAACCCACGGCCGGACTTTAAGAAAAAATACGGCTAATTTATAGTTTTGTTATGTGAAATTGTCAGTATATATTTAGTCTTCCGACCACCTTTACTCTGATGCTAATAAATAATTAGTATTTTTACAAAGAGGAAATTGTATTTATGAATATACATTTATTGGTACCAAATATGTTATATTTGCACTATAATTAAGTTTTAAATGTTTATATCGGATTTTTTGTATTGATCGATTGACTAAACAAACGCCCTTTATACATGTTTAAACGTTACTGCAACCAGTACTTTTTGCCAACCAGTCAGTGCGCATGCGCGGAAAATCCAGAATGTAAACAATAACAATCAACTGTAGTGCGTTCAGTTACAGCGAACGTTCGCAATAGTTCGCGAACTATCGCGAACGTTCGCTATTGAACGCTCGATTCACCGCGAACGTTCGCGAACCGAAGCGACCCGCCTCGGGAGGTAGTTCGCTATAGTTCGCTAACGAAACCAGTAGTGCGTTCAGTAACAGCGAACGTTCGCCAATGATCGTTCGTTTCCGCTTAGGTCTTATTGAACGATAAGTTCGGGGCGAACTTTTCAAGATGGCGGCTCCCAGAGAATCGATTGCGATTTTGATGAGGAAATCGCTAATAACACAGAAAGTACTTAACCAACACAATACATTTATTATTATTTTATGTTTATAATTCAATTCATGTTATATACTACACAAAAAAATGAAAAATATCGAAATTACACTGAAGAACAATAACAACTTGCTTGTCCGCCATCTTGGTTTCGCTAGCGAACTATAGCTAACTACCTTATGATTGCAGGAAAACTCTTCTACTTAGCTTAAATATTTAGAGCCTCCGGTGATACCGAAAACACATCTTACTCAGTAATACATAATACCTAAAATGTTTTAACCACTCTACAAATTCGCAATCAGTTTCAAAAAATGAAAAATAAGGAGAGTACCTTTTGTTACCAAATATAGCAATTCCAAATGATTTTTGAATGGATTTTTTAACGGATTTTTTTATTACAGTGGTAATTTTCAACTGGACCAGCATCTAAAGCATCGCGATGTGTTTTGAAACAAAAAAATAAGTCGACATATTGTATGTGCTCAACACTTTGAGTTTCGAAATTAATCCACTTACATTTACGCAGGCAAATAAGAGGCCATCACGGCAACCCTGTAAGTTCGTGAATTCAGTATCAAGGTTATCTTCATTTGAACATCGACTAGAAGAGCTTTGTCCCTTGGTGTTTACGAGCAGTCACGGTGCTGCTGGTACGCCGTGATGCCTCCACGGCAGCCGCTATCGGAGTATGTTAGTCTCGTTTATGTTTGGCCCACGGAAACATCGACTTCCCCGGCTTTGACCTCCCATCTATCAACACAGAGATTGCCATTTGTTTAAACATCCCATTGAATACATTAATCATGACCAACCATGTTTCTTATTTGTGTCATTCTTCTCGGTATCCCTCCTTTCAATATTCCTCTTCTTTCGGGTCGGGCGTCTAAAGCTTTTCTGCATCCATGTATCGATTCCGACCGGGCATTACTTACTTTACACTGACAAAGGCTTGAACAAGGTTAGAATATGTTTGTTCTATCCCCTTAATATGAAAACGTTAGGCCTTAAACAAATACATATGTTCAAATAAGTTTGCTGATTGGCCATGATTATGCTTATATGAGAAGTTGTCCATTAAAGTCCTGGACCTTACAGCTCCTTTGGTACGTCATCATCTTCAATTAGTGATGCATTTACGAATACTCAAAAAGTCGTCCATTACAACGTTCAGAAATCCTCTTCACGCAGGATATTCTGTATGCTGACCTTAATGGCTTCGGTATTAAAGCATTACCTGAAACTTGGCGTACCAGTAGTTCAACAGTTGACACTGTCATTTACTTTTTCCTTTATAGCATACGTCGTTTAGACGGGATAGGTTTAAGGTTTATTAAAACAGGAAAAGTATGTAATAGAAAAACGCGAATTACGCATTATGCTCCTGACACACGTCTATGCATATCTTGTGAAACTATATAATGTCCTTTTATAAATAAAAGAGAATGCTGCTCAGTATCATCACCACTTCGTTAATGTGCTGGCGTGATACACAATATAGTTATTTCTATTTGACGCTTCAAATCGTCTGATAAAATGAAAAAGTGTTGTACTTGTAAACTTCAGCGCGGTGTGTTTTTTTTATTTTATGATACAAAATGCTGTTTATAATAATTCCGTGTCTTTTGTTAAAATTGGGGAATGTGATTGGTAAGTATGTACACATCTATGTTTTATGTTTTTCTCTGTAGTCTTCTATTATTGTATAACAGCAAGTTAAAGTAGCCCTTTAAGCCCGTTAATTTAATTTAATTTAACAATAACTCATTCGTAAGTCCATTCGTAACGAGACATTTTACATCAATCTAAATGTGATTTTAGCAACGTACAATCATTTTGTCACTCTTATTCATTTTTAACGTGTCAGTCTAACATTGTTTATGCGATGGCCACGACATGAAACAATGGGAGTGGAAAGCAGATGATTTGAAAGGTCATGAAAACACAAACACACATGCACAATTAAATCTGTGACTTGTCAACGATTTACCGAATTTTGTCCGATTGAATAACAACTGATCGGTGACTAGTCGCGGACTATAACACGATCGCACCCCATCTGTTTTTTGTCACGAAAACGGGTTTAAATATTTAAACACAATTGTGTATTGGACATAATGTTTACCCATTTAAAAGGGCCGTCCAACAGATAAAGCGTCGTATCGACGTGGAACGATATTTTGGGAAACTACGAGGATTGCTTATATAGCTAAAAAATACATCCTGTACAAACATGAGCGTGGATGGTCGAGTGGTCTAGGCGGGTAGCTTTTTACTCCAGGACTCCAGGAATCCAGGGGTCAGTGGTTCGAGCCCTGTTGAGGGTTACTTTTTTTCCTTTGTTTAAATTGTATTCTTGTTTCTTGTACTGGAGATTTTTAGTTCAAATGTTGAAATTTATAAATATAAAGCATTTAAAGCATTTAATGACAAGCTTCAATACATGCCAAAATCTGTTGAACGGCCCCTTTAATAAGACATGTAAGCAAGAGGTTAACCAATGAAAGGGGCGTCGCTTTCGTGAACCAATTAGAAGCCTGTTTGAATGATATTAAACACATAATTATTTGCAGGACAATTACCAACACTGGAAATCAAAGGGTTCGATGCTAGAAACAAATCGGTAAAATTGTTGTGCAGCATTCCAAAGAAAAGTACATCAATGGTGATTGTAAAAAATGTATCCAATACAACAGTTTTGGATGTTATATTCAAAAACAAAAGTTGTGAAGTTTTCTCGAAAAAACCAAACCAACATTGTAAATGCGAAGACGATTTAAGTGCAGTTTGCAGTATTTATGTTGAAAACACAAACCTCCGGTGTGACAGATTTGCTTGTGGAGTGCCAATAAACAACGTTCTTAGGCTGAGCGAATTTGTAAACCCGTGCGAAACTGGTTTGTATATGTTATACTACGTAATCAATGAATGCATACAGTAGACCTGGACGCAACACGAAGTTTAAAAATTGTGATTGCTAATAAAATAATTTACCTGTCCGAATTAGTTTAACTACCAAGGTCAACAAAAACACGCTGAATTATATTCATAAACTATAGATAATAGACTACATATTGAAAGTTGCATGCCCATTAGTATCGCATGTGATATAACCAATATTCAAAATAACCATTGCAACATTGAGTAATACATTTCAAAGTGTTAGCATTTCTACTAATTAGTCTTCTAAATAACTTTAAATGTTATTGAGTATAGCAAATGCTTGTGTTAGAGATTCGTTAAAGAAAGTTACTATTACGTTCCACTATGCTGTAGGCAACCGAAATTATCATAACGCCGATAAGGACGTGAAGTGCTTTATTGCCAATTCAGAGCGCGAATTTCCAAGATGGATAATAAACGGCAAATCAGTAAACAGTAGTGACACAGCTGGTTTGCAAATACGGAAGTATGATAGAGCGAATATAAGCATACTTTTGAGATCGTTTGAGAGGGATGAGAACGGCTCTATTATAACATGTAAACTCATCGAAAATAAAGAACACGAATGGACCATACAAATACTTCGTAAGTATATGTGCTTCTTCAGATTTTTTTCAACCATTAATATATATCAATACATAAGAAGCACATACGTGAAATTATTCAGATAAAATGAAATCTTTGTATTTTTAGATCCCCCTAGAAGTTTTGATAACTTGACTAGTGGAAATCCAGGAGTATCAACATTCGAAGTGAAAAGAGGGAGCAGTAATTCAAGTTGTCCATTCGAAACAAATACAAGCGTATCTGCGATCTTAATTCCGCTGTGTGACGCAGTAAATAGACAGGACTTAGTTACTCCGAGTTTTGATTGGAATTTGAGGAGCCGATTTAAGCTGGAAACCTTATGTGCGTTGTTTTACATACATATGCTTTAATATCTTTAAGGCTTATGGTTATTGATAATGGAATATGGCGGTTGTTCTGTTTGTCTTTCCGTAGGCGATTCCGTACATTTGTGACCTAGTTTAATTCGAGTTTGCACGTAAATGTAGAGCGAAAGTCACTTATATGTAGTACATGTACACCATTTAGAAAATTAGAAATGCAATCACTTTGATCTAAAGAACGATCTGAAATTCACTTAAAAACTATGCAGTTGCATTTAACAATTACAACCAGGAATGGGTTAGTTTATCCATCAATATATTCGTTTTCATACACACTATACCTATCATTAAGCTGGATAATAACAGACTAATAAACCCGCCGATCGGACGCTGCCCGTTCTTTCGTTTTTCTGAATGATCCAAAACGTGTCTGCAACTTTCATTACATATGCATGGAATTATTTGGAAAAAAATACCTGTCATAAATTTTAACCTCTACGTACCTGCGTTTGTCATGTAAAGGCCACATGCTGCTAAGCAGGTCAAGATCACACTTTAAGGTGAACGGTAATGATTTTTGTGAAAATAGCACTATCCTTAGCTTTAACTTTGACTTCACACTTTGATAACAAAAATACTTGTTGATGCTTAAAAACAAACAGCATATTATAGTCAAAATAAGATAAATTGCATATCAGAGCGTTCAAGCCATATATGGTATGCATTTGTCGCTTGCATTAAAAAATCGAAAGCTACATGTAAGGTTGATGTAATACTTTGAGATGAAATACAAAACATATTTGTTGATAGACGAAACTGAGCTTGTGCAATCTGAAACTTTCTTTTAAATAATCAATGTCGGATTGCCACAAGGCTTGCTACAATCTTATCGTTCTCGAGTTGAATGGTCGCAGAAAAGCAACATAATTTAATGGCATGGTTATACCTGAGATCGACACAAATCATGTTTTGATAAAACTATATATATGTGTCGAAATTATATGTGGGTGGTAGAATATCTGTCAATAAAAGCCCTCTATACATTGACAAACGTGTGCTTTTCTGATTTCAGTTCCAGCGTATGTTCGTAGCTTTTATATTGATGGATTTGAGAATCAAGATAACCTCACATTCACCGGCAATGAAAATATAACATTATTCTGCAATGGAACAGGAAATCCGCCGCCGTCTGTCAGATTGATGTTAGATCAGACAACAGTGAAATCAACCAATCAATCATCACTTCATCATGAAGTGCATCTCAACAAATTCCATAACTTCAGAGACTACGTCTGTGTGTCTTCAAACGGTCTTGGTGGTGCGAATAAGTCAATATTTGTCTATATACATAGTTTGCGTAAGTAAACCCATTTGTTATATAATGCATTTAAGGATATTTCGGATATTGAGGATAAGGATAATGCATCTTTGAAAATGTAAATGACCAGTAAGCTGATATAAACAACACTTCTTTTTTTATTTAGTGCAGCTTTGATTCCTGAACGGTAACTATTGTCACGGTAGTCCTACACTATCAAGAAACAAAATAAATCAACAAATTTATGAGAAGCGTTTTTAAAGGTGTACATGTATATATATAATGCATTTTTTTAAGACATAAAGGCCGGCCTAAAAGTATACATTGTTAAACAGTCATACAGTTTCCTCGTCTTTCAGATTCGCCTCAAGATGCTACGACAATCATGAAGCCTATCTACATCGTATTGATTGGAGCAGGCACGTTGGTTCTTTTTGTGATAATTGTGGCCGTGGCATGCGTGTACCGAATTTACAAACGAATGAAGTCAATAGGTAGAGAGCATTCACTTTCGTTACACTATCATTTTCTAATGTATTTACAATCCTGGTATGTTTTCCACTGCCTCACAAAGCTATGTCATGTTTGAGTTAAATTAGTGTATAGACATCAACAATGCAATTATAACGGTGTGCTACAATTTAAAAAGTTTACCGTATTTTCAATAGTATACATGCAATATATTGTTAATGTTCTTACAGAAAACGTAGTTTTACCAATGACTGACCTTTCGACAACAACAACAACTGCGTCGCCAATACTTGTTATTGACCAGAGTGTTATTTATCATGAGATTGACCCAATGATGATTGAGTCGGATAGGCCAGCTGGAGACGGTAAGAAAATGAGAGCAGTCAACAGCCGAGCATTTCGCATTTAGAAACACTCACGTGCTTGCATTTGACATGTCACTCACATCCTGTGCAACTCATACATAGGTGTTTTTGTTTTCTAGACGGTGCCAGTAATGTTTCACAGCCCTCGTTCAAGTAAGTATTTAAGGATGAGTTTGTTCTTAAGCGATTTTGCTGGCATTCTTTCCATAAAACAAACTTGTAATGTATCATAGCGAAGATAGAACGTCTGTGCGTGTTTGATTGGAAGAGATGTTGACAAATAGTTAGAATACTTTAAGAAGTCTGAAATAGATGCAACAATCAATCGTGTCAAATATATGATCGTTTAGACAATGTGTAAATTGGGTGTGTAAACTAGTTTTATATAATACATATGGAACACAGAAGCTTCATTTAAAACAAAATCGTATAAATTACTTGAACAATACGGAAATATGTCACATATAACCATGTACACATGCTATTTTAATCATCTTAAAATGATAGTTTCTGCTTTCGGACTGTCGGACAGTGCATACGAACATTATAAATTTGAAAATGTTCAATGCTCCTTTGCTGGTTATGTTTTCAGTGCCGGATCAAGACATTACGAAGGATTAGATCGTTCACGACATGCGGATGAGTCACAGTACCTTAGAGTGGTCGCTGATTGATTTAATCATGTGTTCTATTTTAAAACATGTATTTATTTTCAACACTGTTTGTTCTGGCATTCAGTCATATTCCAAACATGCCCTTAACACGTGAAACAAAACTTGTGTCACGGTGAAGCCAAGTCTTTGAATAAGTGTAACATAAACATGATTTGGCAAACACGGTTTATAATATTATGTGAACCTCCACGACATCACCAGGAGAGAAACGGTTGACATCGTCAAAAGAACATTTATTTACGGCAAGTGAAGTATACATTAATAACTCGGAATAATACATACGACAACATAGAAAAGGTTTTCTACCATAATTTGATATTTCGTAATTAAAACATCTAAATGGCACTGATGGTCAGGTCAGTATGTGTATTGTATGGGTAAAGTTGAAGCACTTTTGGTTGGTCGGTGTGTCAAGGTGTGCGTTTGTGATGCTAATTGACAGGGATTGCGTTCATTTCTAGGTATTCAGACAAAGTTTAGATGTGCTGATTTCTTGAAACACTTAGATTGTAATGCTGTTAAGGAAAATGAAATGTTTAGAAAATATATCACTTACTTCTAGTAAACTGTTTTTTGATTTCATTTTGAACCTCTATTGTTACCGAATATTGATTGCGTCGCTATGCGTCAGTGACTTCGCTAATCCGCTAGGGCGGGGTGGTCAGTTCGAACATCCATCTCGCAGTAAGCAGAACATGTACTTCAGATTTAGTAAGTAACTATATTATCCCAATAAGAATCAAGGGTCTTCCTTCCAAGGCGATCCCACACGGCATGTCAGCCTGCTATTAACACATGACTCCACGAGAACGCCACTGCTTCTGTTCAAAGCAATTTACATGAGACGGCCACCGATCTCTCAAACCTAGATTTTAAGTCAAACATTCGTAATAAATGACGATATTGCTTGACATTTAATAAAACGCACTTGCTATTATAAACGAGAAGTTTAACTGATTTATAGGCGACAAATGTAAGTAAATTTAATTGAATTTATCGTTGAAACGCTCTAGAACAAAATACACATGCCAAGTGTAAAAGACTTCAAACATGTTCAAGAGATAAATTATGGAACCACGTATCATAAACTACAGAAAGAAGTCATGTCACATCGATCGGGTTTGTTCTTAGAACCCTCACATTGGATGGCAACAGTGGCTATGTATTACCGACTTAGTCAAGGAGTTGTCTTGTGTGGTTAGTATGTTCTGTTACAAAATTATTGAGTTTCAAATATGGATTGTTGATCGACTTTCAACTTTTGAATACAATGGATGCTTTGAAGTCAGAATGTCTATCTATCCAGTTAAAGAGAGTTTTAAGTTAACCGAACAATCCGAATGAGTGTAGTATTTACGTGTATTGTAAACGAAACCACTTGTAATGAAACAACTTAATTGCTAAACTAGAAATTAAATTACTGTATTAACTACTTATTGTTGTAAGCCTAATACGTGTGCATATCTTTGTACTCTGCCTGTATCAAAGAGAAAATACATTAATATTTCTTTAAATAAAGAATGGATTCGGCTTATTTCGAGCTAAAACAAACATTACTTTCTATTAATTATAATGAAATGTTCTAATCACTTAAGCATAATGTATTCATTCCGAGCTAGTGTAGTCTGGGCTATACGGCGCCCATTCTCGCGTGTCTTGTTTCGTCGTGGGTCGTCCGTCGTCAGTGGTTAACAATGTGCTTCAAAATATCATCGTGCACTACTATTTAGTTTTCATGAACATTCAAAAGAATGGTCATTGGATTATCCTATTTCAAAGTTTAAATATGTGCATGCAACATTAAATAGTGGTCTTCTTTAAAGTTGGTTTAAATTATAGAACCGAGTTGAAAATTTGCTTCGTCCCATGGGTCACATGTTTTATAAAGGTTCATATAGCAAAATTAAAAACGTTTTTGTCTTTTAAATGAGAGAGACCCACAGATGTAACATAAGGTAACCACTTTGAGTGGTCCAGACAAGTAGCGTCTGTGAACAACAATAGAGCACCTTCCTTAAAAATAATATCAAAAGGTCAAAATATTGTACAATTAATTCAGAAAGGTTTAAATCTTCGCTTATTCATGGGTTGTGAAGGTTTATGTAATGCAATAACGCTTTGTGACAACACATTAGATCGATCGGTGTTTCGATCGCGGGGTTAAGTTATTGTGTATGGTTTAAAAAAGTTCATACAATACGACAACCACTAGCCCATCTGATATTAGTTTCTTATATATCGCTGTTAATATGTCGAAACTCAAATTTATGCTTCCGGTGTTACGATCTATGTTCTCACTTGTACACATTGCTACCTTTGCACATATATATGCGTTTGCTCTTACTGGCAATGTATCCCTCAATTCTTTCCTCGTTGTATCAAGTTTTAAATCGATACTTACATTGGTCATACACGAGAAAGCTTTTTAACATA
This sequence comes from Dreissena rostriformis, assembly GCA_007657795.1. NCBI lineage: Eukaryota > Metazoa > Mollusca > Bivalvia > Myida > Dreissenidae > Dreissena > Dreissena rostriformis. The sequence continues at coordinate 18,609 of VMBQ01000687.1, read as the reverse complement.
CTCTTTAAATATCACACAATATTTCAATACAATTTACCACAGCGAAGACAACATCGGCTCAGTGCGTCGGTCTATTAATTTTTGGTTCGTAGTATTTCGTCTGAAGTTCGAAAGGCCTGATAAACACGCGATTATTGAATTACGCTGATAATGTTTCTGATAAAAAAGTTGTTGTCTTACTGCACGGTTCTTCTTCCTCGAGTTTCAAACTTAGCGACCGATTTGCCCATAACGCCACGCAATCAGGGTACAGTTGTGTGCGTCAATAATGATACGCTGCCGTTAAAAGTTGTGTCAATCGTTATCGTTCGTAATTATTACATAAACTTGTCATTAGCCTCCCTTTACACATTTCTTTTATTAATGTTTTGTCATACATTTTAACCATCACCAGAGTTAACTATATCAAAGACGCGATGATTAATTTCCTGCCTGTTTTTTGCTCACGCTCAACCTCGGTGCGTACCAGTCCTTTCATTCTGAATATATATCTAAGGAAAACATTATTGGTAATGCCGACTGGATTTTTTTTCCTGCCAAAACCGGACATTTTCTGTTCAATGGACGACATTTTCTTAGATTGGCCGGTGGAAGTAGGATTTGTGTTTATTTTATTTACCGAACATAATGGGTTTCAAATTATTAGAAATCGCATTATTGATGAACATTATTACTAATAATCATCCTTCTCAATTCATAAAATATCGGATCAAAAAGAACATGCAATACGGCACATGCTGCAATATCATATCAGGTCATTTAACATCAAAACATTATGCGATTTGATAATTTGGTAGTGATGATGGTAGTGGTTGTGATGATTGCAAATAGTATGCCATGTGAATATAGAAATAGCAATATACAAATAGAAATAACAAAATCATCTGATGTTCTCAATAGTGTTTATATCTACAAGTTACACCTTAACGAAAGCAATAGAGAAAATAACCTGTTGTTTCGTAATCAATTAACGCACCATATGAATAGTCCAAATACGTGTAATGATGAAAAAAAAATATGTATCAAGAACCAATAAACACGCTTTTAATATAAATGAATATGTTATTTTGATTAAAAATAATTATTCAACTTTAAAGAATATTATGACATTCACTTTAATATTCAATCTTATATTTTATTTAAGATTGCGCCTCAGAACGTTGCTATACAAATATGGAAAGGCTTTAAAGTAAGTAATCAGCCTATGTAAAAAAATGTTTTTTTATTTAAAAACATAAATGCTGTGTTTGCAATACAATTTACCAAACGTATTACTTAGGTTATGCTATCTGAAAAATTATGTTTTAATATTGTATTAGTTATTTATAGTGTGAGAATTGTTGTACGTATTATTCGAAAAACAAGTTATACAATTCTCAAACATGTTGCAAATAACTGTTTTTAAAAAACTATAATGTTTCTTAATGAACGTGAATAAGATACTTTACAATGTTTTTATCGGAAACGTAAACATATAGTTAATATAATAAGTGCCTATTCATTTTAAAATTAGATTACTAATTATATGCCATGTAACACAGCATTTTCTTCGTTTTAATATACAGAGGCCTAATCGATAACGGATCAGGGCTTATTCGGATGTAACCCAATAGCTTCCCCAGTTCAGCATACCCTATTTCCTTTTTGCGATGTGTCTAACACGGACTGTAGAGCAAACATGTTCTTCACGTGATTTTATTTCTATACTGACAGGTTATATAAATTGAAACAGTATAGACATACTGTCTTAGCGGAAGGTTTCATGATTGATAAATATATGAACTTCTGTTGCTAAAATGTATTAAGGAAGAAAATGTTACTGTGAATTTGTGTAAACAATATAAATCAATAGTGAAACTTCGGAAACAATATACGAAGAGAAATTCTCGTCCACTTGTCTTTTATTTAAGGCACATGACCATTGTCTATACAATACAGGACAATACATACTATACGACATTTAACATAATTGCATGATTAAGCCTGGGGTCACCGTCTTGGAACGGTCAACGAAAAACATTCTGGATTTGAACTTGTTGAAGGGAGCCCAACCTGACACTTAGCCCAGCACCAATACTAGTCCAGAAATACTAATGGAAATCATTGATGCTGCTCATTGAAATTGATATTAAAACGATTCAAAATATTTCTTCTTTAACTCAGTTCATTCACATCTCTTCAAGACAACACACTTAGTTCATTTCTTTGTCAAATGGTAGGTGCAAAATAAATTAAGCGCACATATGGGAGAATAAAAATACTTGTGTATGTTAAACTATGGTCGATGACTTGATACATGGTTTGATAAAAGAATTGATACATGCGTGGATACATGATTATTATGCGGGTACGGAGTGTTGATCAGCTCATTTGGTTCAGAAGAATAATAATGCTTAAGTAAATATTAAATGTCATTATGAATGCCCGTAACATATAATCTAATCGAAACATGTTTGAAACAAAAATAAAATTTGATACATTTGAATAATTTCATTTTATTCTTCAAATATCATCATCATAGTAAATTATCACAAAAAGGGCCCGTGTTTACAGTTTGTGGAAATTAACAATTTCGAAAAAGAAATCTCGTAGGTCGAAAACGAAATGTATATACATTATATTCAAAAAAGAAAATGTACACTCCTGACTAAGACAGATTTGTATTAGTTCGTTTATAGATCATTCAAAATCGGTACAATTATTAAGCTTTTATAACTCTTTTCTTCGTTAATTTGGAAAAAAAAACGTTTATTCCAACAGCGTTTTTAATCAGCTATCAAAAAATAGGAACCACGAAACTCCATAAACAGTATCGGGAGAGAAACTTGTATTACCCCGCGCTTGTATTTTATTAAAGACAAGTGAGAAATTGCGTAAACAATACAAGAAGATACATACAACATGATGTAAACCATATATATTTTGCAAACAACTGCTTTGTGTGAAGAAAACTACTCAAAACGATTTTATTTATGGCGAATTAGGCAGAGTATCTTTTAAAACTATACATATGTATAGGGCTATTAAATATTGGTTACGAATTCTTCAAACGAAAGAAAATAAGTATATTCTTCTTGTGTATAATTTATTAAAGAATGATTTAGAACTGTATCCCGATAAAACAAATTGGTGCTCCTTATTGAAGAACTTATTATGTTCGCTTGGTTTTGTTGATGCCTGGACTTTTCAAGGTGTAGGTAATAATGACATGTTTCTATATGTGGTTAAGCAGAGATTGAATGACCAATTTATACAGAACTGGTACGCCAGATTAAATCAGTCTAGTAGAGCCTTATTCTACAACACAATTTCATCATTTAGATTTCAACCATATCTCGAATGTTTTAATATTAGTAAGTTTTGTCAATCTTTTTCCCGTTTTCGAGTCTCATCGCATAGATTGCATATTGAGGCTGGTAGATGGACCAGACCTTTAAGTACCCCAATATGTGATAGAAAATGTGCAAGATGCAATACAATTGAGGATGAGTATCATTTTGTTATGGAATGTGTAATGTATACTAACATTAGGAAAAACTATATTGGCAGAAAATATTGGTTTAGACCTAGCATGGCTAAATTTGTAGATCTTATAAAGTCAGAAAATAGGAATATACTTAGAAACTTAGGAACCTATATTCATAAAGCTTTCATTATTAGAAATGAGGTAATGTATAGAAATTGACACGGTACAAAATTTATACATTCTGTGTTTCTTGTGATACTGTAAATACATGTTTTCTATGTTTCTTTGTACTTGAATTGTATATATTTCATGATTTCTATGTGTTCCTTGTGAAACTGTAAATATGTCTGATGTATTATATGTATGCTCCTTGGTGTATTACAGAAACCTTACGCAAACTATGTTTACGTGTTTGTTGGTTACCTATACATACATTTTGTAATACGGTTATTAAATAGGATATGAGGCCTTAATGCCGTTTTTATTATTAAATATACAAGACTATGATAGCGTTGCTATTTGCAACTGTTTAGTATTGTTGTGAAATACAATTACATGATTACATTTACATGCATTTTGTATTACGATTTATAGATATGACACGATGCCTTAATACCCTTTGTATTATTATATTTACCAGACTATAATAGCATTAAAGCTCTACAACGTTAAAGTACTGTAGTGAAATAAATTTGGAATTTTTAGAGCAAAATGCTAATATCATACCATATAAGCGTTTTGTCGTATGAATAGATATGACAAAAACATCCATGTCTGTCTTACTCGTTTAAAGCATAAGGTAGTTTAAGATCTTACAATTAGTGTATTATAACGTGTATTATAAGTCTAGTTTCCACAATATTTGTCTTACATGTTTCTTTCGGTAAGTCAAATATATGACACGTGGATATATATTGTTAAGTTAAGTACAGATGTTAGTGATAGCAGTTGCCCATGATATCAGTCTTACATTTTCGTTTTCGGTAAGGCATATATATCTATGGTACTCTTAATGTTTATTCTATAGATGATACTATATCATCTGTGATAGATATATAAGCAATGCAAACTAAATGATTAAACTGTATTAGTTTCTGTATGTAAAGGTTTCTTTGCGTTTGGTTATTTTACTTGTTTTCGTAATAGTAAAAGGAAACTAAATTATAAACATATCAGGATTTCAAATCGGCATGTAATATTTCTCAGATAATTTAGCTTGGCATTTTTGAGTGTACTCGTCTATCAGCATGAGTCAAATCTATGTAGATGCACATGTGAAGTGTATGTTTTGAAATCTTGTTCTCATTGTGATCTTCTCCAAATGTTGTAAACATAGAACTACAACTTTTGCTTAAACTTCGTATTCTTGTCTACACTGTACGTCAATACTTGTATTGTATGTATGTCCTCGTGGGCTTAAATGCCTATTGGAATGAAATAAACTGTCCGTCTGTCTGTCTATATGATAAAAACTGTGGTCACTGCCATGGAACCGTCAACGCAAACCATCGTGATTTTAAATGGTTGAATGACGCGTGGATCTTCACACTTGGCGCTGCATTAATCATTAACATACATGTGTAAATACAAATTAACCCCAAAGCATTGTTATTTAAATGAAAAAGCAATAATAAGATAATTAAAATTCAATTGAATTGCAATTTTATTGCTCAATGGTTTCATAAGCAATAGAATATAATACATTTCTGATGCACGATTAAATGTAGTAAATATAAATATAAACCAAACTTCTTCTTGTTTATAAGATTTGAGAATGAGAATCATATAGCAAAACACCAGATCATGGTAATGTATCTCAGATAGAAACCGTAATGCAGGCTGTGCACATCCTTAATACATTGTTAAGATTATATGCAAATACTTCATTATACTCTATTACTTTTATCATAATCATTGTTTATGTCAAAAATCAACATTGTTGACTAGACTTAACCTTTCGTTATCAATTGTATCTCAATAATCCACCATGTTTTTAAGTGCACTTTTTCGTGTGTAGTATAAACAGACACAGTATAAGGTATCGGTGCAGATATTGTGCAGGTCCGTCCGTTCGAAACAGGGCAAATTTATTTGGGCTAATCAAAGAACACGAATAAGAAATTACAATCTTCTAGCGGAGGATAGAATCTTGAAATGTGTATTTATGAACCTTTATGTTATCTTTTATAAATAAAAGGTCATTATTTAGCAGAAGTTATAGTTCATGTATAAGTAATACTGATAATAGGATAATAATAAAAGTTGTTACTGCAATCAAATTACATAGCTTTAAAAGTTAAATTATTGACTAATGCTAAAAAGCTCAGGATCAAAAAAGAATATACAAGTATTATTAAATGTAGATGTGTTATATCATTTTGAAAAAATAAAACTGGGTTATTTAATAAACAACGTTCGTTTAGCATCTTATTCGGCATACTAGCTATAAAGTGAGAGATTATGAGTTCCGTTCACTATTTAATAGAATTGTTTGTAGAGTATACATGAACTCCCTCTCAAAGTAGTGAATAATAAATTTGCGCACCATAAGTGCCTATTGGAACCCATATACTTTGTTTGAAAATCGTGCCCTTGAATTAAATAAGTAAAGTATACAAAAGGACAAAGCAGAACACACATCTTAACACGTTCAAATAGTATACCTTTCTTATATTTTATTGGTAAAGAACGCAGTTTTATAATTTACGACTAAGTAAGAACTCTTTTTTTTCTAGCCAATGTTTTGGAACAAGCGCCTTTAGTTTATCTTTAACTACAACGTGTGGTGTTTTACGTTGCAAAATCAGATGTACTTAAGCGCAATCCTGTATAACAATTCGTTGCAACTTTTGAAAAAAACAAAAACATCGGAAGAATTCTTAATAGACCTAAATTAGTTTACATTACCATTTTCATAAATCGCATTGCGATTATTGATTAAGTTTCTTTGAAAAGGAATCAGTCCTTAAGGCAAAAAAGAGACTTGTTTCGTAGTACGAGAAACAGAATTTGCAATAAAACGAATCTAAGAGTGTTAATAGAGTTTGGGAATCCGGTACAGAGATCGTAACTGAAAGTTATTGCTGAAGATGTGTACGTTAAATTATAGAAATAACATTAATTCAGAATCTTTTGCGGTTCATGATATCAGGAAGAAAAGTGATGCATAAATTAAGGAACACATATGGAGTGATACAATCGTGGAGATTGATATACATGTACTGTACTAGCTTATATATGTAATTACACGATGTTATTGAAACGAAGCATTCTTTACCTTCTTTGGTTAGGAAGTTTTATAATGCGTAAGTTTAATCTAATGTCTATTTTATAATGCAAAACTGACTAAGCAAAAAGATGTGTTAAGCAATAGCATAACTATTGGGAGCTGTGGGAGAAGTGGTCTAATGGTAGGACGCTGGCTTAGAGATCAAGAGGTCCCTGGTTCGAATCCCGCCCTGACCACTGGAATTTTCCTGAGCAAGAAATTTATCCCACATCTGCTCCTCGCCACACAGGTGTAAACATGGGTTCCTGCGAGGGAAATAAGCCAATGTGCCGTGGCTGCATACTGTGCCAAAATGTTAACGGACGACTTATGACCTAGTGATCAGGGGAAAAATGTGAAGCGCCTCTGAACGCACATAATGTATGAAAAGGGCGCTATATATATGTGGTAAAAAACAAAAAGAATCAACCTGTTATAGTTAAATGAAAGGTTTTTACACAAAACGTTTTCATGAAAGTAAGCGTATTAATTTTTTTACCATAAAGTATTACAGGATAATAAGATAATACCAACACTCAATTTACAAATAAACTTAAACATATAGTAAATGTTTGTTCAAAATCTAGTTGTAGCAACAATATTTTACTAAGAATTCCGTTTTCGTCTGTTTTGTATAAATAAGTTATGAGACACGTATACATAAACCCGATTTCTAGTTAGGTTATTATAGAAACCTTATTTGTAGTGTGTCGTCAATTGTGCAATATGCGAATTCCGTTAAATAACATACACTCTATATGTGGGCCATCAAATATGTAATTAAATCAAATGATAAATTTATTTACAGTGAAAGCCATTATTACACGAGGTGACCGAATGTTCTTTTACCAAGTGTATTTCCATAACGTTTTCATAAAATTAAAAGTGTTAATGTGTAACAACCTTTCAAAAAGAATCATTATTCTATAAGCTTAGCTAAATAGATTAGTTGTATATTTACTACATATGAGCGTGTTTTGTTTAAGTTGTATTCAAACCGTCGTCCTTAAAGATTCTGACTGATGACAACAAACACATACGTTTTTTTTTTNAACTTTTTTTTTTTTTTTTTTTTAATAATCATTCCGTATGCAAATATTTTAGAACGATATCGAGGATTAATTTATTTTTAATGTGTAGAATTCATTGTTAATTAGGCATATCGACGGCATGTTTTATAACGATAAACACGTATTATAACAGAGTATATTCTCTCTTTTTAAGAGGATATTTATCTTGTAACAATATTATTTTAATGGAAGAAAAAATGCATATAAATATTTTCAGATAAACCCTTCTAGTGGGACTCGAAGTCCTGGAAACAAAAATGAAATCCTTCCATGGAAGTGTACTACATTCCGTTACCTATAGTGCACATGCCCTTAGAGAAGCATCATGTGCATTTATATGATAACGATTTTAAACGATTGCCCCTTTAAAGGTTTTGACATTGTACGACAGTTGCATAATTAAATATTTGAAAATTATGTATTGTCCTCCATTTAACAGAACGTGCAGAATATAGAAGAACAATTTGTCTTTTATGCTATGTGTTTTAATTTTATTTATTAAATTATTTATATGTATTAAACAATATCACCAGACCGATGAGTTCTTTGTTGGAGTTGTCTGCATATAAGCGCATTTTTTTCGATGCGGACAACATTATTTTTAACAATCATATAAAGTGGTGCAGAACATTTATCCGGTACCCTATTTACCAAGTCATTATTTACTATACCTTACAATCATGCCTAAACTAAGTACCAAGCTTAATATTAAAGGACAATCAACAAAAAACGACGTCCTTATAAATCGCGTGTTCCCTTCGTTCCACAGTCATGACATATCGCTAAATTTATTCAAACGGTATTATTACTAGCGTGCATAGATGGTTGGTGATGCGATAACAACCCTTTAACTGATATAACGTTTTTTAATTGCTTCAGTCCCTGTGCGTGTCAATCCAAACACGAAATACGAGCCCATAGCACGTGAGAGTGACAGAGTCGTTTTTACCTTCCATGGCGTTGGCAATCCCGAACCGAAACCCAAAGATTACAAGTGGTTAAAGTGCGAGGCCATTGTATCGGATGGCCGTCGCAGCATCTTTAATCAGGGTCTCATTTCCCGTTTGACCGTTCAACCACTTACTGAATTCGACTTCGGGGTGTACAGATTAAACGTGCGAAACGGATTCGGCAAACCATATATACAGAACTTTGAATTGAAAGGTATCTGTCATTTATAAATGTGTTCCTGAACAACTAGAACATTCATTGAAAATACAAAAACCCATGCATTTAAGGATGTACACAACTTTATTTATAGTAAAAGAATTTTTCAAAATTGGTAGGTTCACTACATCACTTTGTCCATATGCACATACACAAGATCCACGTCTATTGTTGAATCAATTGCCTAAGTTCAAAGGCACACTCTCTGATACAAATAGTGTAACATACACAAAAATGACGTCTTGCACTTCTACATAGCATACACACATCTGTCTTTAGTTTCCTTTTGATACAAAGAAAACTGGTCGCTTCACCAAGTACGCATGTACAGTGTGTACGTATCCAAAACTTGCCAAATTGCAAGGGCAAACACCTCTGTTACAAATGGCGCGACGTATATACACATAAAGTCTTACACTTCTGCATAGCATAAACAACATTCTCATATAGAATTTCATTTAGATAAACAGAAAACTGTTCGCGACACAATGTACACATACTCAAATAACGTTCGTATCCAAAGTTTTCTAAGGGCATATTAGTCTGTGAAGGATATACCGATATACACGAGAATAACGTTTTGCCCTTGATCAAACACATTAATCTGCAAATATATATCGCAAATTATATTACAATAACGTCTTGCACTTCTACCTAGTATAAACAATATATCGACAAGGTGCGTGATGATACACATACAACTAAATGACGAGTTCACGACACTTGTTAAACTGTGCAAGTATTAAACATTTGCATAAGTTCAAAGGCACATAACACCGACATACACGAATATTAAGTCTTGCACTAATAAATTATATTACTCAACTCTTTAAACTTTGTAAACTGTTTAAAGAAAATTAAAAAGTATATTTAATGACATGAAGCGATGGCTTAATGTATAAAAGTATGTAAAGGACATTACGAATTCGTGAACTGCTGTTGAACGCATGAGTGAAAAAGAGGGCATACCTTTGTATATTCCTTGTACCGTAAGAAACTTTCGCATTTGCATATTTTAGATAAACTTAACGTTTTAAGGGAGTTTGCCTTGTGATTTTTTAGAATCTTACAAACAGTGAATAATTCTTATGTATTTCATATGAGTTTTCAGTTTTGTAAGGTGTTTTCTTTCTTGCAATCATCTAAATAACAATCTAAACATGAAAGGGCGTCAATACATTGCTGATGTTGGGATAGCAGTCTGTATATGATCTTACATTTTATAGTCTCGGTGCGTATTAATCCAAACACGAAACACGAGCACATTACACGCCATCGGACGGCGCCATCTTTACGTTTGATGGTCTTGCGTAGCCATTACAGCAGACGATCGTCGAACCATCTTCATTCAAGGCGTTATGTCTCGTTTGACCATTCAACCCCTTACCGAAGTAGACTTCGGGATTTACCGGTAGAAGTTTGAAATGGAATTGGCGAACCGAGAAGTCACGATTTTGTATTGAACGCACGCGGTATATATGAAACTATATTATTTAATATTTGAACATGTTTAAAGTGGTTATATTATGGTTGAAAACTATATAACGACGCATCCAAACAAGCATTTTATTTCTTAACCACAATTATATAATGTAAATATAGGCCTAAGTACAAGAAATTGAGATAGATTATTGCTATTTTAAGTAAGACTAGTAAAGAAAAAAGCATGCGGCCTATGTTTGCATATTTTGCATAATATATTGTATACATGTATATTTCAGATAAACCATACATTCCAAAACATTTTCGAGTATTAGATGACAGTATAAGGGGAAACTCAGTGCAGCTCGTATTGGTACCAGGGTTTGATGGCGGTCTGGATCAATCATTTCATGTCTTGTACAAGCCTAGCGCTCAAGAGGTTTGGCAACAGATACACATTTCAGCAAACAATACCACTGGTCATCCTGATAATATGACAACAGTTGTAGAGGGACTTGATCCTGGAAAGGAAAACGTTGCAACGCTTTTTGCCAGTAACTATCTCGGTAACTCGTCAGTCGTCGGCCCAGTAACGTTTTGAACGTTAGAGCTCGTAACAATCCAAATGGGTAAATTGTAACATTATTTAGCTACATGTTTAAAACACATTGTTTTCGCTTTTCTCTTAAGGTTATTGATAACTTGAAGTATGCCTCAGAATTAAACTTTCATATATAAATGCGTATGCTGACTTAACAAAAATAGGGTACTTTGAAGTTAAATGAATTAATTGATAAAGTTTTGGTTTTGTTTTTAAATTAAAATTACTGAAATTAATGATATACGACCAGCGTCATGTGAAAATGGTTCGTATGCCATATTCGACCGCCGTGGCTCCAGCTCAAAATCAGTGACCGCTGTCTCCTATAAAGTCACGCAAGGCTTCGTGTTCTCATCTGTGGCCATGGTAGCTCCTGGCATGAATGCGTGGATGATGAGGCTGTGCTGGAGCTAAGATTGTCGCATATGCTATAGGTCCCATTTTTGTATGACGTGGGTCCTGGCACATTGTGCCGACATATCGTACGTTTGTTCTTACCCCAATCGCAACCCGTCCATATAGTGTTAAACATGTGTGTGACGATTTGCACATGTAGAGGAACGACATAAAGTTGTAACTGGTCCGTATTTAGAAGTGAATAATATTTCAGCGGCATTCATCAGTATGGATTCTTAATAAAATATGTGTTTTAACCTATCATTAGAGCAGAAAGATGTTATGCATGAAAGTTGGAAAACTAGAACTGATATTTATTTAACGCAAGTTTTATTGCGATTGAATGTGTAATGATTTTCTCTGAAGGTACATTTGTAGATGAAGTCATTTTGTGACTTACGTTAAATGTAAAACTGTTATGGCGCTGTTTCACACTGGTTGACACGTGGTTAATTGCCATAAATAAAGTATATTGTCCTTAAATAAGAGAGATTTCCATAAAGTGTGCGAAGATTAAGTTTCACTTTTCACTCTGTGTATATTTATTTATCAAATATTTAACATTATTTTTATTTAAGCAATGTAAAATAAAGGTAAATCAAAGATGTGTTACATCTTATTTTGCAATTAAACATCTATTTCTTAAAAAGCCGTTTTTGGCCTTGAACCTTTTGAAAAAATTTAAACTTATTTCAGAAAAAGACGTTACGATCAAATTAAAGAAAAATATTTACAGAGATATGAATAGTAATATGTTAACGCAATTTATATAAACATTTACTTAAGAATATATTGTACAGCTTAACGAACGGAAGTTAATCCTGAAGCAATAACAATAGGGTCGATCTTGGTGCATGACAGAAATTGAAAGTAAAATAATATTGAAAACAAGCAACACAGTTTCAGTGCTTGAACTGCTTAGATAAAGGTCATGCCATTTGTCAGGGTGTTTTGAATTGTTTTACAGTATAGTTATTTTTAATTGTTCACGACAAATTAAACACCACGCATAATTGTGTATCATTATATGTATTGTGTAAGTATATATGTAGTTGTATTATTATCAGTAGTATACGTTGTATAGTACACGTTACAAACACAAGCTAGTGTGAAATTAATAGGACTAAATTATTTAGCCATTTATTTACAGTTCCTGAAAATGGCGAGGCCGATATTGTTGCACCGCTTATTGTTGGCCTAGTTGTTGTTTGCTGTGTTGCTGTTGCCCTAGTGTTCCGCGACAAGTTGTCAAAACTTCGTAAACATGTGATTGGTAAGTTTATAGTTAAATATATTAAATAAATTCTTATTAAAATTGAAGTTTCAAACTCAATACATTAAACATTATCAACAAAATAAATTCATAGTTTGATTTAAATATGGTTTTTTTTTTCTTAGAAAATAAAACAACTTCAGATATAAGAAAAAATATGTTTAAATGTCTTCAAAAGTATATATAAAATAATTAAAAACACAAGTATCATAAAACGTTTATTGGTTTATTAAGTTCAGTTTTGTTGGTTTCTTTAGCGACTGATATATAATACGTTATATATGTTTGTCACAGACGCATTTGCTTTTTGCTTTCATACCAAAGCTTCATTATAATTCCGAATTTGTCATAGGATTATTACAAAGTTTAGAAAAAATGACATTATTTCATGTGTGTTGATGTTAACAATTAAATACTTATTTTATCTGTGTAATGTTTCTAATGAACTGTAGTAAAATTCGTTATCTGATATGTCGATCCTTCAGGAGAAGGCTTGCCGACGCAAAGCAGTTTTTAGAAAACATTTATTCTGAGCAAGCAGGTATTCACACGTATATACACGTGTCTCTTTGTTTTACTTAATTTTAATAAGATAAGTACTGTATTGATTAACGAGTTGTTTATTAAATCGTGGCCAAAAATATAACAATATTATGGATAAGTTTACGTTTCAGAAAACCAAGCGCAATCATGTTCGCGAGCCTCGAATCTCAGTAGCGCTTCAGGAAAATCCGACGAAACTTTTGAGTCGTGCGCAGCATCAAAAACAAATACCTGGGACCGCTCGTCTCAGGATAAAGCAGTTTGCACGATTACTGCTGAAGACCAAAGTCATTATGCAGAAGGTGGTCCTGAAGTGACAACAGAGGCAAAAATGAAAGGCAAAAAGAAAAAGAACATTAAAAGGCCATTTAACTCTTATCCAAATGACATACTAGGGTCTTAGAAGCCAAATGAAGTAACGCGCAAAGATAGGGGCACCAAAGAGAGTCATTATGCAGAATGCGGCAACGAAGATAAAGCAAAACAATCAACTAGCAAGAAGAAAGAGGAGAACTTCGCAGTTCATCTTTCAAGACCTTCGTCACTCCATGAGTCAACATGTATAGCAACAGATGAAGGTGACGGTCATTATGCGGAATGTGGAATCGAAGGTGCAACTAAAACAGCTAAAATGAAAGACAAAGTTAAGGTGAAGACTTTAAGTCTAAAGCGCCTTTTGCGCACTGCATCAAAGAAGGCCAAACCCGAAGAAGGCCAATATATTCAATGCATTTCAGAACCGTTCCCTGATCCAACATTCCCAGTCCTGTCGGTTGTCATCATTACGCAGAGCCACAGATAGATGCACAACCTGTGGTTACGGTTAGTACCCTTGGGTATTACTCTGAGCCGATGACAGATGACAAACCTGTTGTTTCGGTCAGTGGTGGATAATACTCAGAAATTCACCCGACGGATAATGGTAAACAACAGGGCCATTACACTGAATGTTCGCCGCAGTCAGATGCAACAGCTGTTGCCTCAGTCAGTACCTGATATTACTCGGAAATCCATCCAACGGAGACCACACAGCCGGGCTTGAATCCCGAGAAAATATACTCGGAACCGTTTGTTCATGCGCTTGGGACAAACGCCAAGAACGAGCCACCGTCCGAATATAAAGTCGCAAACCTTTTCGAAGATTAAACAAATTAAATGTCACATTAGTATTTATTTTGTTTGTGTATTAAGTGAATGATACTATTTGTTTTCACAACACTTTGTAAACCGCTGCCAACCCCTGGAATTTTGCAATTGTTGACACTGCAATATCACTTACAAGTTAAGCAAAACATACATGTAATTATGTGTTTATTTCATTCCGCATTGTTTGACATAATTTTGAACTATCATTTCAGAACAAGGACCCAAACCTAGTACCGGAGGGTATGTATTGTATTGTTATGCAGACAATAAACTGAGTGAATTATTGGTCATGATATACAACACAGGCGCTAGACTACGTTTAGTAATAGAGAAAAAAAACTGCTAAAACCATATAGAAAATATATTGGGAGAGAAATCGTGTTCACTTACGTTAGTTAAATTTCTTGACAAATTGTCTGTTTTGAATCAGTTTTAAATGACCAATATGCTGTAGTAGGAGAAAAGTATATGCAAATAAATAAACAAATTGTGACGAAATCAATATTTGACAGAAACGACTGCAGCAGTTGACACAAGTACTACAGATGTGGCGCTGATTTACCATGTCTTGACTGATCCTAACGTATTAAATACAATATTTAATTATTTATATAGAGTTTAAACTTATACAAGTGTGAAATAATTCTACGTTAAATACATAATAATGACAAATTGAGATTTAGATTAGTTTTATTCAGATCAGAACGATATGAAAGCCTTAATCGAGGAAGAGAACACGAGCAACCACAATACAAATCCATTGAAGGTTTAGTTTGTATTTCGTCAAATTACATTATACATCTGTTTAAATTTCTAGTAGGTTGCAATGTATACAGAAGATCTCTCTTATGTGATAGATGTAAACTAGTGCATGTCGATTTGTTTATCTTGCTGAAACAATTTGCTACACATTTAAATTTAAGATTGTAAAAGAACCTGAATACATATATATGAGTTAAACATAAGATCGGTCCATTTATAAATGTTCAAGGCGTTACACAGAAACAACTAAAACACAACCTGGTTACCATTGCAAATAAAAAGGAGAACTGCGACCGAATACGTAGACCCCGACTATGTGGAAATTGAAGGCAAGTATGCGGCTTGCAAGAAGCCTCAATTCCAGCAAACTTTATCTATTCTAGCATGAAACTGGGAACAGACGCTAAAGAGACTGCCAAAATGGGAACCAGTCTTCTGAGTATCACGTGACTCCGCTGTTGATTTGGTATAAGCTTGGGCAATATAAAGAAGTGAAACTCCAGAAACTGCAGCAGTATTGCAATTCTATCATATACACATTTGTGGCCCTTTTATTTATGGCAAGGAACCAATTGCCAAAACGGTACAGTACGGCACAAAACGAAACAACATATACACATAGTAGAATAACGCTGGGGTCACCGCCTTGGAACGGTCAATGCTAAGCATTGGGGGTTTAAACCAGTTAATGAGCGCTCAACCTCACACTTGGCCCAGCAATATTCATGATACATATAAGTGTAAATAAAATTTAACCTCATAGCATTGCAACTCAAATTAAACAGTAATAAAAGGGAATTAAAACGCATTCAATTTAATTACTATTTTATTACTCAATGGTTGAAAGGAGACCAGAGCAACAGAGTTACAACTTTTTGAGGCACGATGAAATGAAATTACTAACACGCATCAACTACATCCCTTCTTTATACAAAAAAAGATTTCAGAATATAGCATCATATAGTTAATATTTCAGATCATCATCGCGCACCTACAGGAAGAAGCAGCAATATTGGGTGTAAAAGATCCAAATTACCTACTAGATTGTTTATGTGACTAATTCGAAATAAATAAAACGAAGCTTTAAAATAAATTGATCAAGAAACTACCATCAGAGAAAAAATAATTATGAATAAAGTTGACCGATATAAACTGGAGTACATGTACCTATCATGTAGCTAAAACAGTGTCGGTTGTTCGTATCGATGACGTATTTAGGAGGAAAGACACGATGACGTCACCAGTAACAAAATTAAGCATTATTAAAGGGACTGTACTAAATAATCGAATTATCAACGAAATTAAATATTTTTAAAGTGACTGTACTGTATACTAGACTTACTAATAAAACCAGCTATGCTTATCAAACAATATAGAAGCAAACATATAAAATTGTCATTACATTAATTATCCCAAATTTTAAGAGAAAAAAGATATAGTGAATCAAAAACTAACAAGCATGTGTTTTTTAGTACATCAGTATCATATCCCTTTGATAAAAAGGAGCTAATTAAATTAAAAAGTGTATTACTAGCATTTGCTTTAAGATATTTACATTTGCGAACACGCTTCAAAACATCTCCATAAAATGATGGTTGTGAAATTCCATTAGTTAAATGCCATTTTAAAGGAACATTATATTTTGAAATTAAATCACTATATTTAGAGTGAAATTTAGCGAATTTACGCCAAAGGTTATGATACAAAAAACCTTGTTTTAACAATTTCTTAGTTAATAAACGATTACGATCATTAAAATCTTTAACACAAGAACATGCTCTAGCGTATCGTACCAACTGCGAAATGTAAATACCATAGGAAGGACCTTTAGGGATGTTACCATCTAGGAAAGGAAAATTCACAATTTCAAAGTTAAAGTCGTCCCGTTTGTCGTATAAACTTGTTTTTATCATATTATTATTAATAGTTAGATGTAAGTCTAAAAATGCAGCATCTATATTTGATTGACACGATTTATTTAAGACTAGTTCTTTTGGATAGATATTGTGAATATATTGTTCAAAGTATGGATTATCTAAGTTCAGTATGTCATCAATGTATCTACTTGTTAGGTTAAAACGTTGAATCAAATCTAGTTGTTTAGTTTTTGATAATTCTAACATAAAATCCCTTTCATAACAATATAAAAATATATCAGCAATAAGCGGCGCACAATTAGTACCCATTGGGACACCGATATTTTTTTTAATATTTTACCATTAAATTCAACAAACAAGTTATCCAGAAGAAAAGTAAGTTCTTCACAAAAGTCAATACAAGTCCAGATGATGTATTGATCCAATATCTGATTAGTAAAAAAATATATTTTAGAGTTTAAAGCAAGATAAGAACACTTCTCTCTTGCAAATGTTTTTTTCAATCAGTGAAATAAGTTTGGATTTTATTAAAATGTGAGGAAACGTTGTATATAGTTTAGAAAAATCATAAGTACTTACTTATATTTTCTTATTTTATTTTTTTCAGTAACTTCTAAGGAGTTTTTTATTGACCAAAATAAGTAAATATTACTATTTTCATAAACTGTGTTACAATATTTAGCTATATGATATCTAATAGCACTCAAGGCGGATGTTAGGTACACTGATAATTGATTGGTGGTACAAGACACTGAATTAGCGATAAAACGACTTTTAAGACGTGTAGATTTTGCGCGGCGTGTGTAACGCAACAGACATGTATTTTCTATTTTTTGAACGGTTGAAAAAGTGCTTATGAATATATTTACACGCAAATATGCATTTGTGATAGGTAATAACAGACTAATAACCCGTAGTACATGTTGAATATTTACGAACATTTCTTACCTTTATTTTGTTTCAGATCAGGACAAGGTTTCTTCAGTAGAAAGGTATTATACTTCAGATGGTCGAGAACAGATTCGCGTTTTATTGATCTTAACTATTGTTTCGCAATTATTTAAACATGCATTGTAGTGTTATAATACTGAAAAAAACACACTGAAGATGACACATTTATCATAAACCCGTATTTTATTCTCTATTTTTTATCTCTTATGTTATGTAATTATACGTTTACTTTGAATCTTTCACTTGTCCTTTATTTCACACCGCTTTTACACGGAAGAAAAAAGTTTGGATACATTTAAAGTTTGTTGAATTGTTTGATAGGTCTGGACCATATGTATTTACAGGTCTCTGAACTTTAATTAAATTGTTCGCATAAGGTGAACCTACGCCTAGCTCTCTTCCTTTTTCGCATTTGGAACAGGTCCATCAAAACCTGTAGTTATAAAAAAATACCATAGTTAGAAATCGTTACAATATATATTTAATTGTACTCTTAATTTGCGTAATGAAACATTTCATTTTCAGTGTCAATTTCACAAGCTTTACGAAACAGATAATGGTCACCATTTTTGCCGGATGTAAGTCGTATGTCTTAAAGCCGGTTCTTTTTCAATGGGCTCAGTGATCATAACATCGAATTTGGACCATATCTGCAGCCACCACCACC
>VMBQ01000686.1:153476-236166 GCA_007657795.1 Dreissena rostriformis | reverse complement strand
GGAATTCAATGAAACTTTATGGGAAGCTTCACTACCAACAGGAGATGTGCAAATTATCAGCCGGTTATGGTCGGATGATTTTTCACAGAGTAACGGCCCTTTGAAATTTTCCATTGTACATATAGTGCAATTCTTGTCCAAGCTATTTCTCAGCAACTTATTACCGGAATTCAATGAAACTTTATGGGAAGCTTCACTACCAAGAGGAGATGTGCATATTATCAGCCGGTTCTGGTCGGATGATTTTTCACAGAGTTATGGCCCTTTGAAATTTTCAATTGTACATATAGTGCAATTCTTGTCCGAGCTATTTCTCAGCAACTTATTATGGGAATTCAATGAAACTTTATGGGAAGCTTCACTACCAACAGGAGATGTACATATTATCAGCTGGTTATGGTTGGATGTTTTTTCACATAGTTATGGCGCTTTGAAATTTTCTATAAACTTTACATATAGTGCAATTCTTGTCCGGGCTATTTCTCCCCAACTACTGACTGGAAAACAATGAAGCTTTATGGGAAGCTTAACTACCTTGAGGAGATGCGCATGTTATTAGTGGGTTCTGGTTAAATGATTTATATAGAGAGTTATGGCCCTTTGAAATTTTTAAGTTGCTAAACCATTCATCGTATTATTTTGTCCAAAGTTATGCCCCTCAAGACGTTTCCTTTTATCTGAATATATAGTGCAATATTGTGACAAAAAAACATTTGGGGAGCATCACCCGTCTCCGACGGTTTCTTGTTTATTTAAAGACTATATTTATGAAATAAACATATTCAGTGGCGTGTTAAATGAGGCTGTACATGAATAATATACAAAGACAACTGCATATTACATATGTATACACAGTCACAATACAAGGCGGTGACTAAATAAATATGTTTTCACATAACCTTCCATACTAGTATGCTAGTTTACTGATTACAATTTGTTTGCCTAATCTTTGATAATGTTGTTAATTTTTAATTGTGTTAACTAATTCATATAAGTGCATTTAGTTCTAACTCATGTTAGCGTATTTAAAAACTGCCTATGAGCTATTAATGTAATTTAACGTTTCTATGTTGAATTTCACAAGCTGATTTTGGATTTCATTCACCTACCATTTTTTTGTTTACCCTCTTATTTCCATAAAATTAGCATTTAAAATATGTGTTTATCAATCATTTGAAATTTAGCTTTTAAGGACAAAACATCATCAACTATAAAGTCAATTCGCTGACGATGCAACATATTTTTTAAATGACAATTACGACTCTTTCCATAACCTAATAGAGTCGCTGACCCTTTTCGGAATGACATCGGGTCTTAAACTTAACAAAAGTAAATGTACTGTGCTACGAGTAGGTAAATTAAAACAAAGTTATGTCCATCATAAAAAAGAAATGAAATTTAATATGACATCCGATGAAGCCACTACGTTAGGAATTACATTTACAAATAATGATAATGATACAGTTCTAAAAAAACATACTGCCTAAATTACAGAATTTTAAAAATTGCTTAAGATCATGGCACCACCGTAAACTAACACTAATCGGAAAAAACACAGTATTGAAAACGTTTGGACTTCCTAAATTAATTAATGTATTAACAGTTCTCCCAAATCCACCAAATGATATTATTAANAGCCAATATGGCGGCGCCCATATTATCGATTCTGGGATTGTCTATAGTTTATACTGACTATTTATTTGAACAGAAATTAAATTTTATGTATAAGCTTCAGCTTGATTGGCTCGAAGGCCCTTATTCCCTTCTTAGAATGGCTCCCATGTATGCTAGGTAGACACAATATTAATTTAGTAGTCCCACTTCGAAATTGAACCACCTTGACCTCCTTACTACTTGGCGGACATTGCTTTGCCTGTGACCTATGTTTTATTGGCAAGGCAAGTTACCTGTTGAGATGTTAGAGCCCGGTTGGAGCTAGGCTGACCAGGGTAAGGCCCTTGTGAATGTTGATTGAAAACATCTGCGTTAATTTCAGAAATGTCTTCAACCACAATCAACGAAAAATAATTAAATGCATTCTGAAATAGCAATCAAAATCAGTGAGCATGGACGTTCATAAAGTTAGTTTCGGTAAGAGAAATTGTAAGAAATAACTTATATTATGTTTGTATACTCTTGATACATATGGAATATATACTATACACTGGGTGAATACATACTATACTTTACTGAATTTACTCAATTTACTCCTGATATCATGTAGAGAAACTATACAACTAAATATGAACGAAATAATTATGTTTAATTTCTTGTTTTATTTATTCACTTACAGAGTGTACAAATTTGCCACTTTAATAGACAAAATCCCAATTTACTTAAACACTATTTAAAAGACCATGAAATCCAGAAATGTGTCTTGATAAACTTCTTTTTTATACCAAACCAAAACATTCACAATGTGGCGGCGCTTTCAATTTTGCCACACAGGATAATATTATAACATGAAACACCAACAAACTTTTCACCTTTTAATTAACATCTTATAATCCCGTGATTCAATATAATCCAAGCGCGCCCAATGAAGTACAAAACGGCAAACGCAGTATATATATATACAAAACAATGCAGTCAAGTGACGCATACGACTCATATCATCTCGTGCATCCCATGAATACATGTCACACCGTCAAACAATAGATTTGCACCTCATATACACAGCTTTGCACCTCATATACACCGCTTTGTACCTCATTATGAATAATTTAAATTTATCAACAATTTCAGTAAAACATAACTATTACGTTAAATTCACGACACTCCCACCAGGGCGAGAACAGAAAGTTCACATAAACAGAAAGAACTAATGTAGGAAATAGTATAGACATTTTCATATATTGGTCATGTATTTCTAAAAATACCTTTTAAGCAAAGTGGATTTTTCTATAAAGCATTAAATTATTATTTGAATCACCGTGTAATAACAATAAATTTAAACGACTTTAAAAATAAGTTATAAGACAAAAAGAAATACAATGCAATATTCATTAATTTTGTTTTACATTTCATACCTAAGGCAAAGTATCAAAATATCACAAACTAATGCATATAAGCCGTACGTCCCAAATTTAAATAAATTCACACTTAGTCAGAGAAACACCACTGGTCTAGAGACGTTTCTGTCTCTACATGTACGAGAGTTTCTCCTTCGTAAAATTAACGAAACATTTCGGTATGGCTTCGATACACAGTTATTCGTCTAGACCATCGCGAATCATTCGTTAGACCAGTTTCATCATCACTGATTACGATTATGTCATCAGTGCTGTCATCATCGTCATGCAGGTCGTTCACATAGGCGCTATCATCGTCATCATCGTCGTCATCATCGTTCCAAGTAGCGCTGCCCTCGTCGCCATCGCCAGATGAATACATGACGCTAACGCTAGCGTTGTCATCGTCGTCGTTGTCATCGTTCCTAGTAGCGCTGCCCTCGTCGCCATCGCCAGATGAATACATTACGCTAACACTAGCGTTGTCATCGTCGTCGTTGTCAGCCTTGTATGGCTGTTTGTCGACATCCATGACGGTGTCACTGGTCACGTTGACAAATCGCTGGTCACCGATACCGCTATCTTCGCCGCTGATTTCAACAAACATTGATGAGGTTATCCCACAGCAGGGAAGTTTGGATCTCAATCGTTTGAATGGCGTTTCTCGGGGTAGAGATCATTGAGCCTTCGTTCAAGGTCCGCATCAGTGTGTAGAGAGCCCGCTGTTCAGCTGGGAGACCAATCTGTGATTGTATAGAATCTAGCAGAATTTAACAATGTCAACATTTTGTTAAAAGATCTTTACACAGAACGTTGCTTGTTTATTTGGAATTCACAACAGTTTCGCAGTCGTAGTCATGCGATACGTTTGAACAACTATTCACACTTTTCCGAGGTTCACTGATTTATAAGAACTAACTGCTAATACTTATCCAAGTAACTGACAACAGCCTTATATAACAGGTAGGTGTGAATGCCCTTAATACAATTTCATGATCAACGCCACACACACATGTTCACGCAGACCTATCATTGCTTGATCGCAGTATACATTATTCATTCTTATATTCATATTCATAGCTGTACTTGTTTGATTGTTGAAATTGAACCTATGTTTATCGGAAAGATGTCCTCTGCTCTTCCGACTGGGCTTAACAGGCTAGAGTTTAACAAAAAGCAGGTTGACATTTTCATAAACAATCCAAACAGAATGTCATAATGACAAACATGATATTCCTTATTTAAAGCAAACACATTTTAAACGTAGTCATTATGTTATTTGCTATTTTGTTACTTAAAAGTATCTCTTTTATGTTCAAAAACAAAGAACTTTACATAATATATTATAAGTAAAAACAATGTATGTTAAAGATATATTAAAAACATGTAAAAACAACAAACATTATATAATATTACATGCTACATTTAGTTCTAATGTTGGAAGCAACACTTCATTTTATGTAGTCAAGCAAGAACATGTGTAAAAATAATACACATATCTGCATTATACAAACGTACTGTAAAATATAATAATATACATAGTCTAATAAACAACACCACATTACCATTTCTATTGTAATGTGTACCACATACAACTTCAATTATTATATTCATGTACACACTATTCCACTCTTAACACCAGGATGTAGTTTTGCCACCGATCGCTAACAATTAGGGAGGATATGGTGCTGCTGTAGCAGACTGCCTCTAGTCCTTTTTTTATATGATCACACTTTGTAGCAAGAGTGGCAAGCTTCCTTCTCCCCTCACTGTCCACCTGTAGTAAAGAGTCGGGTCCACAGACCAGCACCTGGCCTTGAGGGGTCACATGCACATTCCATGGGTATATAAATTCTGGATCGGTAAATGTAGCCAAAACTGTCCCATCTTTGGCGAGGGTGAGGAGTGTGTTCGTGTATCTGTTGACAATGTAAAGCTTGTCCCCTGCGGGACTCACTGCACATTTATCTACGGCAAAATAGAGTAATATCAAGATATTGTATTACGGTAAATGTAAAATAATCTTACCAAACAGACTGCAGTAATATTATATTACAAATGTGTTGTAATAAATATGCATTTACGCATGGGAAATGTGTGCATAAAAATCAAATAATAGCAAATAGTATGAGATGAAGGTTCTGTATTATTTCATTGTGTGCAATATGAAGAAGTTTAACATCTTGATATTTGACCGGTGAGTTAGAAATGTAGCATAATTACACAGATGTAAACAATAACAGAGTACAATAAATTTGTACATATAAATGTGTTATCTGATGTAACTATATTTTTTATAATATATATAAGATGTTAATGTGTACATTATTACAATCAGGTTTTTTTTACAATCTGATTATGGGGAAATGGCCTGGCCTTTTTTAGGGGAAAACAATCGCGCGAAACGCCTTTTTTGGAGAAAAATAAGTAATTCTTAAATTATCAATTTAACATATTTTACTGTTTTAAAACAAGGCAACGGATGATGTAATTATGCAATGTTTTTGCACACCGGATCAGGTTAACTTATATAAATAAAGGTTTCCACGTTTTGTTTTGTTTTTTGTTTTTTTTAGATCTCATTGTTTTGGGGAAAATTTCTGTCAGAGGAGAAAAAACCGTTTAAGAGCCGATATTCGGCGGGTCCTTATGAAAACCAAACCATCGACAATGTTTTGACATATAAATAAAATCGACATCAGTTGCCATATTTCATAAATGTAAATATAAACAATAGTATGACTGTATTCGTGTTTGTAAGTGTAAGTAACAAAACAAGCAATATTGAAACGTGTCTATGTTACGGTATTTAACATTTACAAAAGCAAGTTGTTAAAAATAAATAATTATAATAGCATATTTACATGTCAATAATTCTTATTATACAACTACAATAACTTAATAATAATTCATTTGATACATGTACCATGTTTTCAAACAATTGTATTTATAATCATATTATACATGAACAGTTACTTGATGCACACAAATTATAAAGACCAGAACAGAAAGTGTGTCTCTCCCAGGAGTTAAGTATATATTTATAAACACGTCATGAAGTGACAATTAAAAACACTTCAGTACTCATGTTTATAAATCAATAAGATATGTTTTGATGTTGTAAAATAAATTGACAGATGTAATCCCAATTGATAATTACCTCCCTGTCCTCCTGATTTATCCTCAAAGAGTTTGCAGACCAGTTTCCCACCTAGTGAGTACTTGTACAGTGCAGAGCCAGAGGAAATAAACAGGTCTCCCTGGTGGTGGGCAATACCCCTGCATCGATGTCGTACCTGAAACTTTCGCCCTGCTATAAGCTGGCTCTGTGTGACTGTGATAAATTGAACCCCACCAATGATATCAGACGCATAATCCACAATCACTGCAATCTTACTTGATGTGATATGACATATGTCCACTGGATGTGTCATAAGCAAGTGACTCAACACCTTAAACTGCTGGTCTAATAGCTTGACTTTGTCAAAATGCGTTATAACCACGACATATCCATCAGGAAGAACACAGATGGCTGAGATAACATATTCGTCTCTGCGCCAATCATCTGGTATACTCACATCGTATCGAGACGACCCGTGGACAGTAAACACCTTGCATGACTTTCCCAGCACTGTCAATGTTTGCTTTATTAAGTGCTCACATTTTATGCTCGCTATAAGGCAGAGCTTTTTATTACCCCCAATCTTCTAAATGATTTCATTTAATTGTGTTAATTGGTTCTGAAGATCGATGCATTTATTAATAGAACTTTTGATGAACTCGTTTATGCTTTTAACTTCATCTGTTATTTCTTTGAATTCCTTTACAGTGCGATTATCAAATATAAAACATTGCTCATTTGAATCAGACGAACTCACAGAACTATTACTACATTCATCTGTTGTAGTATTTATTTTTACACGCATTTTTTGTTTAATAAATGCCTCATGTTCATTATAGTCTCTCTGCAATGAATGAATACTGGCCTCCTGACTGCTCTGCATGCTTTTTATTTCTCCCAGAACAGTTTGCAGCTTCACTGACAGTGACTGTAGATAAGTTGACTGCGTGTAGGTCAGCTCAGAAATGGGAGTCATTTTACTGCACTTGCTGAAAGAAACACAAATCCCAACTGTTATACCATATTTAAAAAACGTCAGTGGAATAATGTTAAGATTCAAACCAGCGTACATACTCATATGACAAAAAACACACGTTTTATTCTAAGGTTTAATTTGTTTTCACTTATGACACAGAAACTGCTTTTTTGTGTTGTTTTTATGAGCAGTGGTATTCACCACAATATCCTAAATGCAATAACATGCATGTACAAGCAAAGTATCAATATATAAGTAAGTAAAGTGTAGTCTTTGTTCAGCAGTCAAGGATGTGGCTTATGTCAAGTGACACCTTAATAGAGGATGGTCAATACTTCAGATTTCTGTAAATAAAAAGGATTTTTTTTAAATTGTCAGCTTCCATTCTTCTACTTCTACTGCTACTGCTACTACTACTATACAACTACTACTACTACTACTACAACTACTACTACTACTACTACTACTACTACTACTACTACTACTACTACTACTANAACAACAAAGAAAAACGTGTTAAAATGTTCAAATGGTTAGAAGCAAAGAAATATAGTATATGCCTACTACAAGAAAGTCATTTAACAGACAGTGTCATTCAAACATTAAAAAACGAATGGGATGGTGATATTTATCTCAGTGGTAATCACACAAACAAGCAAGGAATCACATTTCTGGTTAAAAATAACTCAAATATAAAGATCAGCAATTTTAAAGATATAATAACTGGAAGACTAGCAAGCATTGACATTACAATACACGAAACACAAATAACATTAATTAATGTGTACGGTCCTAACTTAGATGAAATTAATTTTTACAAAACATTGCATACCTTTATGAACGAAAATTCAGATAAAAATATAATAATTGGCGGAGACTTCAATACTGTGATAAATCCAACATTAGACAAGAAAAATGGCAATTTTAATACACATCTGAAAAATAGGGCACTTTTGAATGATATAATTGAAAATTGTAACCTGTTAGATATTTGGCGTACACTAAATCCATCTGAGCGAAAATTTACATGGCATTCAAACACCAAACCAACTATATACTGCAGGCTAGACTACTTTCTTATATCAGAATCATTATGCAATATTATAGACAATTGTTGCATCAAACCAGGTTTTATGACCGATCACTCCCTTGTTGCTCTAAAACTAAACAACATTCAGCCCGAACGAGGACCGGGCTATTTCAAATTAAATAACAGCATTTTATTAGACGCACAATATCAAGCCCAAATAAAACAGGAGATAGCATATACAGTACAAAACAACACAGATGCAAACCCAAACACCTTATGGGAGATTATAAAAGGTAACGTACGCAATACAACAATAAGATACACATCATTTAAACAAAAAGAAACACGCAAACTTGAAGAAAAAACACTACATGATTTAGAAACATTACAAAGACAACTGCATAACACAAATGTAAACGACAAAACCACTATTGAATGTGAAATCCTTTCAAAAAAACAAACATTAGAAGAGATTTATCATGAACAGCTTAATGGAATAATCTTAAGAGCGAGAGCTAAGCACGTAGAACACAATGAAAAAAATTCTAAATATTTTGCAAACCTCGAAAAACGAAAAAGTGAACAAAAAACCATTCACAAACTTGTCGTAAACGACATTGAAGTAACCAACAGAACGCAAATTCTAGAAGAGCAACGATTATTTTATGAAAACCTCTATAAACAAAGGCAAAACTCAACCAACACAAACTTTAATACTCCTCAATCAATTTTAAATGATAACGAAAAACACTCATGTGAAGGACTCCTTACAGAATATGAATGTGGGATAGCTCTTAAAGAAATGCAAAACAATAAAAGTCCAGGATCAGATGGTATAACAATTGAATTTTACAAAATATTTTGGAATGAAATTAAATCATATTTAATCAATTCTCTTAACTACTCGTTCAATAATGGAAATCTAACTGTTCTGCAAAAACAAGGTATTATATCACTTATCCCTAAACCTGGAAAAAACCTAGAAACCTTATCAAATTGGCGCCCCATAAGTCTACTAAATACTGACTATAAAATTGCAACAAAAAGCATATCAAATAGAATCAAAAAAATATTACCTTCAATTATTTCAAGTTCACAATCCGGATTTATAAAAGGGCGCTATATAGGCGAAAATGTACGATTAATTCAAGAATGCATTAATTTTTTTAACAATACCAATAAATCTGGTCTTATATTCTTCGCAGACTTTGAAAAAGCATTCGACTCACTTGATCATTCTTTTATGTTCACATGTTTAGAGAAAATGAACTTTGGAGAAAATATGATAAAATGGGTGAAACTTTTTTATACTGACATTAACAGTATAATTATAAACAATGGGTTCTTCTCCGAAAGTTTTAATATCGAAAGAGGTGTAAGGCAGGGATGTCCACTCTCATCGTCGTTATTTATTATCTGTATAGAATTCCTTTCACATTATATACAATCTAACCCAAATATAAATGGTATAGTTGTTAAACCAGGCGACGAAATCAAACAGACATTATTCGCCGATGACGCAACTTATGTTTGCAATAATCCTAACTCCTTTAACAATTTGATAGAATCACTTACCCTGTTTGGAAACGTATCAGGACTGAAACTGAACAAATCTAAATGCACTGTGCTAAAAGTAGGTAATTATAGGCATACAAACATTCATCTTAAAACGGAAATGAACTTCCATTGGACATCAAACGAAGCATCAACGTTAGGCATAACATTCACAAACAATGAAAATGAAACAATCTTGAAAAACATATTACCCAAACTACAAGAATTTAAAAACTGTCTTAAATCCTGGCAACACCGAAAACTAACCTTAATTGGAAAAATAACTGTATTAAAAACATTTGCACTACCAAAATTAATATACGTACTAACCGTTCTTCCAAACCCAGATAATAAAATAATGGATGATATAAAGACGTCTATCTTTGACTTCTTATGGGATGGAAAACCCGACAAAATAAAACGAAAACAATTAATACAACCTGTAGAGCTTGGAGGTCTCCAACTGACTGACATTTATTCATTCATAAATTCAATCAAATCCAGTTGGGTCAAACGTATAATAGATACCACAAATAAGAGTAAATGGGCATTATTTTGTCAAAACACACTAGCCAAATATGGTGGCTCTTTAATTTTTGAATGTAACATAAGTGAGTCTATAATACTTGATATAGCAAAAGAAAATATGTTTTTATCTAATATACTCTCATCATGGAGTCATGTCACAAACATGTTAGAAGAAAACAAAAATAGTAAAACAATTTTATGGAATAATAAAAAAATAAACGCAAATAATAACACCTTTTTTTATAAAGACTGGTTTGAAAAGAGTATTAAGTATGTCGATCAACTGTTTGATTACCGAATAAACAATTTTTATTCCTTCGACAATATATGCTACTTGTATGAAATACCTACAACCGACTACCTGATGTATTACTCACTAATAAAAAGTATTCCATCAGATATAAAATCAATTATAAATACAAACAACACGCAAAACACTAGAACCAACTTTCTCGAAAAACTCATAACAAAACAAAAACCGAACAAACTATTATACAAAATACAATTAAACAATATCATTAACGAACCATTCAAATACCAAATAAAATGGCAAAATATATTCCTAGAACATGAATTAAACTGGAAAGAAATATATGTTATGTCTTACAAAACCACAATCGACATCACACTAAGAAACTTTCAGTTCAAATACATACATCGAATTATCGCGACCAATAAACACCTTTTTAAATGCAAACTATCTAACTCTAACTTATGTGACTTCTGCGGTGAAAACATCGAAACCATAGAACATCTATTTTGGGAGTGCAAATGCATCCAACCTATCTGGAATAAGTTGACAACTTTTCTTGCCCAACAACAACTAAACATCAAACTATCCTTCTTTAACGTTAGTTTTGGAATTAACTCACTTAAATCAATAGACGGTAATAATGTTGTCAATTTTATTCTATTATTTATGAAATATTTCATTTTTAACATGAAATACAGAAAACAAATACCAAATTTCAATTGTTTCATACATAGTCTGAAACTAAAAATCCAGATTGAGAAAGAAATAGCCCTCAGTAATGATACATTACACATTTTTGAACAAAAATGGAATCAAATCAAATTCTCATAATGCTTGTCCACTTATATACTATTCACGTTATGTTAGTTTATCATTTAGTTTTTTATTTATTTTTTTAAATCTTGTAATACCATACAGAACACATACTGTTGTAGAAATGTTACAAACCAAGGTCTGAAACACTATTAGGCATATTTTTGTAGACATTGTTAGAACAATTGTTTGATAATGAAATACATGTATGTATACAATAAATGCTTTGAAATGAATAAAAAAAAAAAGAAATAATTGTGTTATGTACACTGAAAGAGGGTTACACATATAAGAAACACGTTTTGAAGGACAGTAAGTCCGCTATTCTTTTCACGGACTTCCTATTGAAATTTTTGTCGTCAATATCCGATGGGCCGAAGATCTTTCACCATGTCTGCATAATTCATCTGTATGAGTAGAAGCAATATGCTGTTTAACAAAAGGTCCAGTTTCGAATACCTGAACAGAATAGTTTTTATTGTATATATATATATAGGTAATCATTATAAATAAACATATTGAAAACAAAACAAAGACATTACATATATTAAAATACATACGATAAAATGTGCATACACGATGCAACCAAATAAAATTAATTTCCAAGTGGTGAAATAAAAACGAGTTAAACTTGTTTAAGCTTTAATCTGCCATATCTTGATTACTGAGAAAAGCACAATACCATTAGGGTATTTACCTTCCGAGGAAGGTCACATAAATACTTTATTGTAAGCTCTGTTTGCAAACAACGCATTACAGGTTTTATATTCTATCTGATACCCGGATTACGTCAATTAAGAAATCATAAAAAATGTGTGGAAAAAACAACAAATACATTTAACCACTGTACAAGTATTTATGATAGGAAAACACTTTCAAAGTATCAATATTATATCTTTTGTTGTTTTTTTTTTGGTAAATTCAGTTTTTGCAGATGGACAGATAGATGAATAGAGGTAGGTTTTGAGGAACAGAATAATGGCAAATCTGTAGCCAAATATGTATACTTACTTTCGTGGTAAAATAGTTTGTACTTTTATAGTAATTATTACACTTAGATGTGTGCTACTTTCAATAACATATATATTGTCATAATAGAAACACCTTTTAATTTTGAAAGCAAAACAGGTCAGATGTTATTTTCATATTGGCCTGCAATTGTATATTTGGTTTTATCAAACTATCTGAAGTACTTTCTTAGAAATTGCAGGTTCAAGTTCAACGAAAAGACAGACTGATGGACAAGCAACGGGCACAATGAAACATAAACATAAACCTATAGTCCGCTCAGGTTAAACTTGCAGGGGACTTAGCATAAATAACACACTGTAAAAGGTCAATTTCCTAAACATCAAGTGCCTAAAATATGTTATGCGTATGGTAAATTAAAGTTTGGTATTTCAATTAGGTTATTTTTAGTTTCATGAACATAAGTTCAAGAGTATGTTGCCTTTAGATTGCAAAATATTGCCAAGTCCATGTCATAAAAACAAATCATAATGGTTTTATTTACGGATTGACTATGATAAAATAATTACAGGATAGGAATTAGTTTTGGAAGACTGGTAAAAATTTACAATTTACACGGTCCCTCAAGTGCATATATTGATTTTCTATGATCACAAGTGATAAATGTTTAGTGTTAAACGGAAATGTTTGAGAAAATAGCAATGTCATGACAAAACAATACTTCATTTAAAAATAAATTGAAAGCTATTGATAATCGTCATATTTTTGTTTCAAAGATAGAAGTAAATGATTGAAACATTTAAATAACTTATATTTCCATATTAACAAAAAAAGAAATCATTCACAAATATTTCTTAATTTGAAGACTCTTTTGTAAGTTTGCAAATGAATATCGACTTTGATTTACTATCTTGTGTATTTTGATTTTATATAATGATGGACAGGGCATATACACATCTAAATTGTTGCATGTTATACGTTTGTCTAATCATATTCTGATAATACTTAAACCAATGAAGGATAACAAACCTGTGTTGTGACGATACACACTGAGGGCAGCAAAGCTGTCTGTGAGTGTTGCAGAACTTGTCAAGTTTATTATTCCCATGTAAATCACAAGCCCATAGAAAATCCACCACCTTTTTTGAAACTGGCCATTCATCTTTTTCAACCTTTCCAAATGCATTGTGTTCAGCAAATGCTTTACTATGTGGATCAATACAGTTTCCACAATAAAACTGTTCACACTGTTTACAATAGAAGTCAGCACTTGTCTGAACCTTTTTCTTGTCCTCACAGGCATTACAAATATAGTCCTTCACTTCATCAAAAACCTGATCAACTGAATACTGAGAACTTGTTGCCATTCTGTGTATTGATTGATTTTAACAAATTCACTTTTTGATACGTTCAAGTTCAACACAAATAATTCTGCATCAATAAAAAAACATATTATACGTACTCACGTTTTAATATATTGTATTAATTAGTACAACTTTTAAAACGTCTAATAAGACACTGGAACTAGCATCTAAACCTGTAAAATACTTTCGAAGTTATGACCCTAACAGCTCTTTGCTACTCCATTGCATGTCACCAATAAACAGCGTCACTATCTTGAGTGTCACATGAGATGAGTCACTATTGGGTTACATTCAACCAAAAGTTGAATACAAGGCTAACATGAACCAAATTGAAGCACAGGAAGTTGGTTTATAACATGTACAACACATAAATGCCTAATTCAAAATAAGAAGATTGATATTTTGATACAATTTAATACAAAAAGAGTGTAATTGTAACAAAATATACCATATTAAGTAATGATTCAATCATGATTGAGAAACAAATTAAAAACTGAATAGATCTGAGATATTTGCAATTTTATATCTCAACCTTCCCTCTCTATGAGAATTGAGTTGATATAGCGGTCTAGTAGCTTTTTAAGCCCTTTGAACCGAATAGAGCCAACACATAGCCATTTATATATTAATTTCAAATGAATATCTCCAGTAGTTACAAAGATATGTGCTTGTTGCTCGCACACTTCGACATGAATTTCAACTCGCACGCAAGCCTTAACCCGACTTTCCTTAGAAAGGGGGGGGGGGGGCATAATCATGCTTAATGGCTGGTCAAAGTAATAGGTCTTGGTCAGTAAATGTTCATAATGACCCTGAACATATATGTTTAGTTTATTCTAATATTTTTCGATACTAAAGAGATAGGTAGAAGTTGCATGTAAACATGAGCCCGACTTTCTAAGTACAAAGATGGGCATAATTCTACTCAATTGCAGGTAAGCGTTATGGAACTTGGTCAGTGACCCCAAACAATCATCCCGAACACATATGTAAAGTGTCAATGGAATAAATATAGTAGAAACCATAATATGGAAATGCTGCATGTTAACCTTAACCACATATCTGAGTTCACAATAGTATCTAGTTATCATTAAAGCGTCAAGTAGAGTAGATGAAATATGTACATGTAGCTTCCCATTGAATTATTTTGAGTGATTATGTAACCCAGTGATATACTGTTTCCCCAGACGTAACACGCATTAGAATTAAGTTGTCTTAACATATAAAAACAAATCGATTTGTTAACTTTCATGGGCACACAAAACACAGGGTTCGTTAATTTATAATTAAACATTATTTTAAGGGGCATATTTATTATATGCCTAACAATAACCGTGGGTCGAACATAATATTTGCAAATATAATGTTTGGCTACAGATAATTGTATATTTGTTTACTCTATAGTTGTGTTCCTACACACATCATACAAGCATATTCAATTGTATTATTTCATTTGAGGCGCTTACATTTATTTAAATACTAAATATGACAAACATATATAAATTATGAGGTACCATGAAACCCATTCTGCAGAGGGTTTCGTTTTCAATTGAATTTAGACTTCTGCGTGATATTGTTTCCGTTTTTGTAAATACTTTTCATTTTAAGTATATTCATTTAT
The DNA here is from genome assembly GCA_007657795.1 of Dreissena rostriformis. NCBI lineage: Eukaryota > Metazoa > Mollusca > Bivalvia > Myida > Dreissenidae > Dreissena > Dreissena rostriformis. Next base: position 220,926 of record VMBQ01000686.1, on the reverse strand, counting down.
TGTTAATTTTTAATTAAAACGTCAAATATATTTTTTATTTAATAGTGGAATTGCGGTTTACGAATAGTGATTAATCATAAAGATAGTGCTATACAACCATATATCCTGGTCCCATTGGTTTCCTTATTTATGGAATGCACAAACAGATGCAAATCATGATTTTAAACAAGATACAAATTTACAAACTATTGAGATCCACTTAGTAGCTAAAAAAGATTCAAATACGCAGCATTCAACATGTACTATATATTTATTAATGGAAAACAGACAAAGGAACATAATTCTGACAGAACTCGCAGACACACACTCCTTTCTTAACTATCAACCTTAGTGTTTGAAATATCAAGCCAGTTGTTAAAAAGGAACAACACACGCAAGCTCCAGGACGTTCATACGTGCTTACGTATGGACGGATAAGTACAATGCTTTATGAATTCGACTTTTTGTAGGTATACAGATACCAACTGAACCAAAATATAAAGGTACGCAAGTTCATGTGCTGGTTTCTATGTTTGCAAAGTTTCATCACTCTAGCAGCAATACTGTCTGAGTTACACTCGACACAAAACGTACGGTTGGAAGGCTGGATTGACAGACATAAGGAATGGTGGACGGACAATGATACAGTTTACGACCAACCCACTCTAAATGCTCAGTCTGTATCATTTAACAAAAACGGAATTGTTCACTTGGCTATGATTGCTTTAACATGATCATAAACAAAAATGACTTTTAATTTATTTATTTTTTTAAATGAATATTCACCATCAGGCTATATAACTCAAGATTGTGTTTAAGCCTTGGAGTAATGCTCTAGTGATGATTTCATGTAGCAGATAAATATTTCTACTATATCGTCATTATATGAGGTCACTTAATTTTAATCTGGTTGTTCGTTACAAAAAATTGCCCATATCAGATGTACCCTTTGAACTGATTTAATGAAAAACATGTTTGTGATTTTTTTACATCAATTAAATCCTTACGTATTATATGAAAATGCACTTCCAAGTGTACGCGATAACACATTAAATGGATTTGCTGTGTAATATTGGTCTGTACAAATAATGATTTTTTACAAAACGTAATCAGAAATATCTAACAATATTATTCCTTGTTACAAAAGAGTGCCGACCTGTCATACAATTAGCCGATTTAAAGATCTGTGCTAATTTGGCAAATATAAGATAATTCCATATCCATTGTTTATAAGTGCTTTAGGCCATCTTACTGGTTATCGTCTTTTGCCGAGATTTTATTTAAATCAACAATGTTAACAGGACTAACGACACTTTTATGGAAACTAGTTGAGTTAGGGAGTGGAACATTTTAAACTTACAACGTTTGGATAATGAAATGGCCATTATTCAGAACTGCGTCTGGCATACTGGCAAGCTATCGAACTTGATAGGTAGTATATGTCTTAAAACATGGTCGCAAAATTTGATGATGATAACATTAAAAAAATGATTAAAGGCCCGTTTAATTTGACCAGGTTTATATTCTTATGGCCATACGTTAGAGCTGCTTTAAGTGATCTGGCTATTTATAGAACTTTGCCAAAATGTAATGCTAACAATCATTGTCACCAAGTATGACGATGATATAACTGAAACTGTTTTAAGTAAGCGGGCAATGTTGCCTACATTTTATAGCCCATGGGTCATAATTCCGAAATGCTTTCAGACGATCTGGCTGATAATCAAAAGGCCTAGATATTATGCCCACAAACATAGCCACCAAATTTCATTATGATCCAAATACAGCTAATTAAAGTGATATTAGACGCATCTAACAGTATATGCTTTGTTTATAGGTGTCTATCGCAACCGTTGTTTATTTTTGGTGTTTTCACTTCATAAACACTTATATTTGTTAATGCAGCATCAACATTCTAAAACAATATCCCGGAAAGAGAAAAACAATGCATTTGAATATCAACCGTACTTTCGTTTTTACAACTGACAAAAGAAATAAGTCCATGTACGATGTGAATCTAAATTTAGTTTTAGTGCAGATTCGTTCATACGACACAAAGACACAATTTTGTCCCAGTGCTATAAGCCGAGCGGAACTGTCTTTTTATTAGGATCGGGGCTAGTGTATGTGTGTCGTATGATAGATATCGTTGCAGGATATTAGAATGATCCGTAAAACAAAATTATATTTTACAAATATTTTTTATAAACAACTGGTAGCAAGATGAGTTGCAGTTAATTGGTCAGTTACCACATTTAACTAACTCTTTTGACCTGTTAATTCTTTTCAGCTCAATTCAACAGTGAAACATGCCCATAATATCACTTTTAAATAAAAGGCGGAAAACGTTAATTTGGCCAATTTATGAAAATTAAAAATCATGTGTCATAGATTAGTGAGTGGACAAGGCAAAGTTTGCCATGTTTTATGAGTCAAGGGCCATGACTAAGAGGTTCTTAAGGAGCTCTAGCTTATTATCGATTTGGTTGAGATGTTATGGCCACGAATGACATATTAGGCTAAACATACAGATAAAAAGCAAATTTACCAAAGAAATGAACTTTTCTGAACATCAATATAACATTAGTTGTCTCAGATAGTTTTATTGCATTACCTAAAACAGAAATTATTTTGTTTGTGACTAAAGCTTTTACAGAATGTTTTCGCGTGTTTTCTTTTTTGTGCATAGCATAAGGCTCTGCATGTTTTTTGTCAATGAATAACTCATGAGAATTTTCATGAGAAAATAGTCTCGCATTGTGTACAAATAATAAATATACACATTGTTTAGCTGGGGTACACATTTTTATTTTATGACGAAGACATTGTTCTGAAATTAGGTTCATATGATAAACCAAGAGAAGTGTAAACATTAACATGTCAATTTTAAATGACAACACTTTAATGTGATATCTATTAAACATGATATTGCCTTTTTCGTGTATGATTATTGCAATTTACCCCCATTAAACCACAAAACAAATCTATTAATAAATGGTCTCATTAAACACTTAAATCTTTGACGCACTCTGAGAACACTCAAAAACCTTCAAAATATTTTGCCATGAAACTTGAGGCATTAATAAAGCAGTCCTCACAGCCCAGTCACATTTTACAAGACAGATAAAGCACGGTATAAATCAACAAAAGACACTTGGCAATATTTACAGAAACTTATTTAACGAGTATAGTTAGACATTGTGTTCAATTTTGCTGTTTACGTAGTCAACTTCAATATAAATCAGTGTTCCCTTAAGTATCATTGCCATAGTAGATAACATAAACATTAAATCATTCATTACTTAAGTAGTGTTAAATGACTGAGTGCTTACATCACTTGCTCTTAATAGAAATTTGCATTTTTAGGGGTCTTCCTACTATATACAAAATCCGACGGACTCAATCTCAGAGAAAATAGACCCTACCCAAAATATTTGTCTCCATTCGTCAATAATAGCATTGTTTCGATTATAGAAGATGAAACTTCTAAGAATGTTTATTCATATTTAAATAAAGCGATTGGTGAGTAATATTTACTGCAAAAACTAAAATACGGATGCCCTGTGCTGCATAAGGTGGTAAGCTGAAATGCAGATTGCAAAGATTGATTGGATAGGGTCTCTTAAGTGCTTGCTTGTGTTCCGTTGAAGTATTTTGGAATCGTTTGGTTGTGTATGGTCTCTCAATTGCTTGGTTGTACAGCGTTTTTTTTTTACATTTACTTGAGTGAGTTTCATTGTTTTCTCGCTTAGTTGTGTTCTGCTTCAGAATGGCTTTGTTATGTATGGTCGTTTAATCGCTTGGTTGTAAAGGTTCTCTGATTTGCTTGTTATGGTCAGTCGATCATTTGCTGTGTTGTGTAAGGTCAATGAATCGTTTTTTTAATGGAAGCTGAATAATTTTGATGTGAAGGGTCGCTGAATGGCAATGTTTGTAGGATCGCGTAATCGCTTGGTTGTGTACGTTTGCTAAATCCCTAGGTTGTTTAGGCTAACTGACTTGTTTGGTTGTTTTCATTTGAAGAAACTCTTTGTTGTACATGCATCGCTTTGAAGTGTAGAGTCGCTGAATCACTTTGTTCAGTAGAGTCAGTAACTCGCTTTCTTGTGTAGAGATGCTGGGTCGCTTTGTTGTGTAGTGTCTCATAATTACTTGTTGTGTTTTGTATTCGACTCGCTTTGTTGTGAAGTGTCGCTGAATCACTTTGTTGTGTAGTGTCTAATAATCACTTAGTTGTGTATTGTATTTGAATCGCTTTGTTGTGAAGTGTCGCTGAATCACTTTGTTGTGTAGTGTCTCATAATCGCTTTGATGTGTATTGTATTTGGATCGCTTTGTTGTGAAGTGTCACTGAATCACTTTGGTGTGCAGGGTCGTCGAATCACTTAGTTGCGTAGGGTCTTTGAATAACTTTGTTGTTTTCTTTCGCTGAATCACTAAGTTGCGTAGCATCTTTGAATTGCTTTTTGTGTGACTTCTTTGAATATCGTTGTCTTATGGTGTCATTGAATCGTACGGAAGTTCAATTGTTGTGTTGTGAAGCGATTGTAAATCACTTGTTTGTGGCATCTCTGAAATGTTTGGTTTTGTTTGGGCGCGGAATCTCTTGTCTAGCGTCAATGAATAAATTAAATTATGTAGAATCACTAAATAACTTTCTTCCGTAGGGTCGCTGAATCTATTTTTGTGTTGCATTTCTTTACCCATTGGTGTGTACGGTCACTGATTGACTTGTTTGTGTAGGGTCGCTGATACACGAAGTTCTGAAGAGTGTCTGAATCGCTTTATTATGTACGGTCGTTAAACTTCTTTGTTGTGTAACTTTACTTTTGGTATTGTGTCATTTGGGTGTGATAATTGGACGCTGGCATTATTTTAACATCCGTATCATTGTCCTGCATTGCCACGTTTTTTTTTACACAATGTGATTTTGTTTCAAAACACTATAGAGTTGCATATCATTATTCAAATGAGAGTTGCATATCATTATTCAAATGCAACGTTTTGACTTTCAGTTGCATGTATGCAAAAAAATGTTCATATCCTTAATAAGTTATACACCTTTAAGGGATCTCACTCAAAAACTTAATGGCGTTTTAACATTATCTAATAAAATGTTCACATACATTTACAGGTTCTTAATTTTACCAAAAAAAATCATCTGGTAAGGATTTCCGCGAGTTTGTATATGTTAAATGTTCAAATTGTATGTCTTATATACACACTTTTTTTTGTCCTGTATTAATTTTTAATATATTTGCATACGTGTCAATAATAACAAAAATAATCGTAAGCTTCACATCAAAGCATGGGTTATAGAAAAGGATGATCCAATTAATATGAATTCTACAAACTGTGAACGAACAGTCAGATCATTATGTAAGCTAGTTATGTTTCTGGTAATTAAATTCTTTCAATTTATTAATCTTATCACAGAAACAAACAAAAGGCAATATTTTTTCTAGTGATAATATCTAATACGGACAATATTATGAAAACAATTTAAGGAATACTGATATGTTGTATTGAACGAGTTTGCGTGCTTGGATGTTATATCTCATCATTACGATTAGTTAAGATTCAGGAATTGGTGTTATTAACCTCTTCTACTTTAGTTATATTTCTCCTTATTTGTTACTCTAAGTCGAATAAAGATGATGTGTCAAATTGTAGTCGGCAGTGTATGAGGCCAAAATGGCAATACCTCTTTAATTTTAAGTGTAGCGTATACCTAAATGTTACTAAACCTATCGGCTTGGCAGAAAATATAAAACGTCGATACCTTCACAGATTATTCACGATATTTGTTACTTGATTACGCAAATATTTATTTGCATTTAATGTGTTTGGGAACCGACTTTGACTTAGTGTGTTTAATGTCTAAATTTACTATTTGAGTATAAGTTAATCAAAGATTGGAACAAACACATACTGTAATTTTATTTATGTTTTCAAAATGTATCAATATAAAGAAGTGAACACTTTGCAACACGATATTTTACCTGGCTTAATATTGCCTTCTTTTAAATACACTTATCTTGTAGTCCGTAGACACTTAAATAAAAACTAATTGGTATAATATATTAAGGGCACACAATAAACTCTACTACCATAATGAAATAGTTAAGATACGATATCATACCTCATTTAATACAGAAGAAAACTTAGTTTTACTTCTCTTCAAGTACTTAGCGGGAGAGTCTCTTTAAATTGTGTTAATTGTTCATATGAAGCGTTTTTGAGTTGTTTTGTCCAATAATTGAATAGTTATTACTTATTAATTAACGTATACAATATTTTACATATATAATATTGATTTACATAATGTCCGTCTGTGTAGCCTGGTATAATAAGTAACGTGCAACCGCACGTTTGAACGTTTAGAAAAATGTCGGATCAGTGTGGGGACTTCATATTACAAACGCGCGGTTGCACTTAACTGAAAAAATACCTATTTGTTAAAAAAAATCATGATACATATAGAAAACTCTCACGAATGAGCGGGCTCTCCACTTTATTCCATTAAACATGGTGAAATATTTAAAAAGACATCCTTAAAAATGTTAACTGGGTCGCACTTTATTCTCCCAACACAGATCTTAAAAAGTCACGTAGTATAGGCACCGTGTAAAGGCATCATTTGAATAAATAATTAATTTGTGTCGAGACAGATAGCGAAATACACATATTTTGTTTCAAAATGAAAGTATGAAAAAAGTAAACTATTGAAAACTATCACACACAATCTTTCGAATTCCTACGCATACTGTGCAGGCATATAAATAGGCAGGGTCATGGTCCTGTTACTAAATAAATGAGACAGAGGAAACAAGTGTAAACCACTAAGAACCATGTCCCGTATTATCATGTAGGCGTACGTGCCCAATCACAGCTTTACAAAGTTGACACAGCATTAAAATGACGTCCGTGTCTGATAAATTAAAAGTCTTATCTGTTAAATATGATCGTGTGCGGTAGGTTGTCTTGATACAAAGATAAACTACATTTTGTATTGAGTGTTCTTTACCCGATATTGGTATTATGCTGTTAAGGACATTGTACTCTTAAGCTCAATTTTTTTGTCTTGTTGAAAACTCGCCTGACAAAACATGTCCACAAGGAAAACACGCATGTATTTTAAATTTGCAAAAGATATGAGTTGAGTTACATATTTTGGTCGCCGGCTTTAATTAAATGTTTTGCTATTGACATTCATGTAGATTGTCAGATCGCAAAACATCTACTTAATTCAGCTTATAAAAACTAACAAATGATTGAATGGATTTCCGATGTTTTTATGCACATTTGATCAGATTAACTACTGATGCAAATTGGTTTGCTCTCACAAGTCACACTTACATAATACAGCAAATTAGTTTTCCTTAATAAAACACAGCCTTAATTGGCTTTAACAGTGTTGCAAAAGTTATTATATGTAAATGCACTTTATATTTTAAACTGTTATATAGACCTATAGTCAATATAACCCTTCAAATAAAGTTAATTCTGTTTCCATACCAGTACAGCAGGCTCTCCTGCGTTGTCAGTTCGTATGAGTTATACTAAAATGTACTATCTTCAAAGTAATTATAGTACTTTCTAACAGGCTCCTATTATCCAATATGTTACATTATTATATTAAATTAAGGTACATTACCTATTTGGCATTGTAGTTTAATGTCTCTGAAATATAGTTTGCTAGTCACCTATGATTATATTAGATTAGCCTTTAACAGAACCCTCTAATAAATAGTATTTATTATTTGTATATCATATATTATGCACACAAAGATGCAGAGCAAATAGTTCTGAATAGTTGGTAAACTTTATTTGCATACATCGTTCTGTCTTTATCTGCGTTTTCAATAATGTATTTTTGACAATCCTCAGAGAATTGAAATCAGAAATCATGTAAACAGGTGTCTTGATGTGTGAGCCAAAAGGTCAATGTTCTATGTGAAAACACTAATTAAAAGTTGCATAAAATATGTTTTCACTTTTTTTTTACACATGATGACAAGTCACCTATCGTGACCGCGGCAGAAGACGCTGTTGATGCACATATGTAAGAATCAAGGGACTTGAGTAAGCCAATCGTTAAGGTTCGCTGTAAATTTTTCACATGGTATTATATTGGTGTTTGATCATTACGTGTTCGCTATCAAGTGCCAGCCAGTCATTTACCCCCGATTTCTATCCTACATGTCGGGCTCTAGTTATAAATAGCATTGCTTAAATCATCACTGTGCCCCCAACTCCAGTCAAATCGGGCTAAAGAGATAATCTTAGAATAAACAAGTTGTTGGGTAGGTCATTTATTTTGTTTCGTTTTTAATGTTGTCACTAGTTACATGCTTTATTAAATTACCTGGACATTCTCGCTCAATACCTACACGTATAGAAGCGATATTTTTAATTCTGGTTTATTTCCATGTTGACTGACAGAAACTCCCGTGTGTTCAATTAAATAATGGGTAAGTCTCCATTAATGTTGACAGGCGTGACCTCAATATCAGATGTTAATGTATCAAGTTTCGCTATACACAAGCCTTTTAAGAGCCAATGGTGCCTTTTAAACATTCGACTGATCTTGGTTTTAGAATCTTAATGATACCACCAGGTCTCAACTGTAGACCTCAATCTTGTACGAGTGCTGTCCAGACGCGAGTCCTTTTCATTCGCATTTCGAAGCAAAATTGACGATTTAAAAGTTAAACAATGGTGCCTTCCAAAACAGCTGACTGGTTTTTAAATCGAAATGCTGCAGCCAGGTATCAACGGTAAACCTCACACTTGTACGGGTGCTGTCCAGAAATGAAGCCTCTTCCTTCGCATTTCGGGGCAAATATAACGATAAACAGTTCAAGCGTTTCAATCTTACTTCTTGTTTAATACGTTTGTTTATAGCGTGCATGTATCTTTCCACTGTGGGTCATGAGCGTTTTGTTACGGGACAGAGATAAAAAAGCAAAGGTCGGCGCATGAGTTTTAATTTAGAAAGACTCAACATGTTTCCGTCCATGTATGTTAATGGTTTCGAGCATTATCTAATCAATACACTGCCGTTCTAATGAAAAAACATATGACGTCATTATGAGCGATAACTGTTTTCTGAGTATAAAGGTACATTTCAATTAGTGCTACCACTATACTAATAGTGTTGGTAATATTGAGACAGGTTTTAGTTAATTGACTGCAAACAAGTAATTATAAATTAATAACAACTCACTCAATTCAAACATTATCGTAACAAGCAAGTCACCCTTTCAATCAGCAAATAGATAGTTCAGGATATCACTTTAACCAACCCGCATCCGCGTATTTGAGGAGTTGGTTCCCTTGATTAAGCTAATCAACAACTAGACCGAATTACCAAGAGAGACATTATAATATTCAGAGCAGATAATTATACATAATTAAATTAAATACTGTGATGCGTTTGATTACACAATTTATAAGTTTTGTCTATTTAGATATATGTTGCCAAATAATTGTTCCAACATGTGTGTTAAACGATCACTACATAGATATTCTATAGTCATCACGATTTTGTATATTATAAACACCAGCCTATATTTGTAGATCCAAGTTTGCTGATATGTCATATTTCAGCAGCCGGTCAGTGCTTTTCTGTACCAGTATTTACTCGCTTTTTGTTTCCGGCTTCGTACCCTAATGTCGGACCCGGACTGCGTGTACGGCGCCACCAACCACCGCACGTGCGGTACGCATGCGCCGCATCACAGGAAGAAGAGCCCGCAGTCGCCTGTACGCGGTACGGGACGCAGTTGGTGCACATATTTAAGTATCACGCGACTGGATAAAGCGAATCGTTGATGTTCGCTATAAATCTTTCACACGGTATTATAATTGTGTTTGTTTACTACTTTTTCGCTATCAAGTTCTAGCCAGTCCTTTACTCGTCGTTTACTTGTCGGGCGCTTATAACGAAAAGCACTGCAAAAACATCTTCCTTGTGCCCAGAACTCCTGTCATATTCATCATAAAATATATTCATTGAATAAACAAGCTATTGGGAAGGTCATTTGTTTTTGTTTATATTTCAATGTTGTCACGTAAGACAAGAGCTATGTTGCGAATGACAACGTATATAGTTAAGTTACCTGGCCATCCCCGCTGTCTACCTACAACAATTACTGTTTGATTGCTGTTTCGTGACCAGCGATATTGTTATTTCTTGTTTATTTGCATGTGGATTGAGAGAAACGCCCTTGAATGCAATTTAAACATGGGTAGGACTCTGTTAATGTTGACATGCATGACCTCAATAGCAGATGTTCAGGTATTCAGTATATACATGCTAGCGAAAATATTTGTAAGTAAGCAGTTCAACTTAAGTGAGAAGTAGAGTTCGGAGTTGTTTCTTACAGTTACGGAGCCTCCCGTATGAGGGTTCCGCTTGCAGTGTTAGTCAGACTAAAATATCTTTAGGATTTGAAAGTATTGTGTTTATGAACAAAATAAAGCCACTGCAAAGCTATCGGTGTTGTGTGCGTCATTCTTCGATCAACCACTACGCATCCATGCGTTGGTTTGGTTTTGTTAAATACGTTTCGTGTGAAATAATTACGTCGATATCTATCACATCGCTCCGAATAAACCCATAATTATGTGAAAACTCACATTTTTCCTCAATTAATCAACTTTCCTATAATCAGCAAAATGATACTATCAGCATGTCGGTATCATTACTTAGCAACTCATAATTGTTTCGCAGAAGGTATAAAATTGTACATGCGTAAGTAAAACAAGGCACGCCTGTATCACAAGATTGACGTGTATGGAGTCAAACAACGTTTCTTTTACGGTGTGTATGTTATGAAACAAAAGGTGGGAATGGTTCGCTCTCTGAAGTCAAGTATTTATATACATCCGATCTAATTGACAGCAATCAACATGTATGGTGTTCAAGTTATACACCACTGACAATGTGTGTAAAAAATGCATATCTCCTTTTCAACGATTCACTGAACGCGAGCCGTTTAAGGACGAATGGTTCCTTCCAAACAGCCGTCTGGTGTTATAATCTTAATGATGCGACCAGGTCTAAACGGTAGTCGCTATTCTGTTAAGAAACGAGTCCTCTGCCTTCGCATTTTTGAACAAAAATGAAGATTACCAGTAAAACCGTTTCCATCTTACTTCTTGCAGAACACGTATGTTTATACCGTGCATGAATATTACTTATGTAGGTCTTGAGCTTTTTATTACGGGACAGCAATACTTACAGCAATATCCTACAGGCTAGAGCAAAAATCGCACAACTCATAATTGTAATTGCTGCACGTATCCCCTAAACATATATAACAAATAACAATGTGCATACTGTCCATATGTTCACACTTGCAATGTTTCAATTAAATAATGTATCCATTTAAAACATGGAGGTACATACTATTTTTTAACTTTTAGCAGGCCATTGACCTCTGGCGAAAAAAGGTTGTGCGTATTACATTCACATTCTTTTTCATGTTTTTACCAACTGACATGATTTTAAAGTATGTACCTTTAGAAAATGTGGTCGTGTATAATGATGATATCACTAAGTTTCACCTAAGTAACTTCAGTCATCTTGAGAGATCGCAGGGACAAATTTAGCGGGCTCACCTACAGTCCTTCATATCAATACATTTCAGAACACAAAAACAAATGGTGTTTTATCTAATAAAACAATTAATTTGATTTTGTTATAGAATATACAATACACAAATATGACATTGCACGTTTACGAAATACAAAACAACGTTTTTCATGCAATTGCTTCTACGAGTCAAATATAAACAGAGGAAGCGTGTTTCAACACGTTTTTGATTCAGAAAATATGTATTTATAATTTATTATGTACCATATAAATATAATAATATAAATAAACAATTCAAACTTATTACCCAAGATTGTTTCATTTATAAATTCATAGTAAAACATACTCAAATAATAATAACTTATTAGAAAAGGAACACTAGTGTCTTGAGAACTTATACTGCCTTGCTATATGAGCTAGCTTTTATAGCGAAGCGGTAAAGTGTCTGCCTGATTTGGAACCGGGAGGTTCTGGGTTCAATCCCCATTGTGGACGGGAATTTTTCTGCCGGGGTAACATTGGCACCCCACGTAAAAAAAACCACCATGTGTGTCAGACGTCCCACAGATGTCGTGGCAGTAGGAAATTCGTGGAAGAATTTCACAATTGGAAGGGGGGTGTTTAGCAGGGCTCGGTATAAGGAGAACTTATACTGCCTTGCTATATGAGCTAGCTTTTATATCGACGCGGTTAAGTGTCTGCCTGATTTGGGAGCGGGAGGTCCCGGGTTCAATCCCCAGTGTGGTCTGGGATTTTTCTGACTGGGTTGCATCAAGTTAATACGTGCACGCTAAAGCAATGCATGGAATGTTTATGAACCATATTGGCAAGTTTCTAGACACAAGGTATGAAGATAGGCTAAAATAAAAAATCAGGCAATAATTTTGAATACATTGGCACCTAACATATATGTTTATGGTAGAATATAACTAACTCTGTATAAAACAACTAAACAAATACGGCAATAACGTTCAAATAGAGAATTTAAGCAAACAAAAATACCCTTTGGCCTGTCATTTCTACCTGGTGAAGTATTAACAAACTATCTTACAAAAGTTCATTAATATTTTAACTTCAGCAGATTAAAAATAATAATGGATGGTCTTGTTTGCTCATTTAATTCAGACGTTTGTTAGGGACCATGCTCGTGTAGACTCCTGCTTATTTTATCATAAATTCATTTTAAAATCAAACTATTACGTAAACTGTTTAATACGAAGATATGCATTCAAGAAAGTATGCCAATGTAAGGAGACCGATAATAGTGTATGGTTTTTGTTAGGTCGAATTTGGGGCCGATATTCGGCTCTATTCCAAATATCAATAGGTTTATACATTTTTAAAATGACTGCCGTAAATTTAAAATTGAAGGTTTCCCAATTGATGTGTACATTATTTAAACAAACAGTTAATCAATTCAGATTTCCGAGTAGAACCTTACCTAACATAATGCTACAAGCACGTGGGCAAAAGAACCCACACAATGTTCCAATTTAAGTCAAACAATGCGATATTTTGCATTCCAATGGCCCGACCCTATTCCCAAATTAGGGAACAAAAGAACTGAATAATTAACATAAATTTAACGAAAGTTGCTGTGTACCGCTCTGTATGGCAATCATAAGACCAACACTCACGTCGTATCACTACAGTATCTAGGGGAAGGTCAAGACATACACTAAAAACCTAAAAAAAAAGAAATTGCCACATATTAACATAAAATAATAATCTTTTTTTAAGCATAATGTATACCCAACATATGTTTCTTATGTGGGATAATTAAAGAAAATACATACTGAAAACAATGGTTTTATCTCTAACAATTATGGATAACCTCAATATTCATTTTAATCTATTTTTTCTTGTTTTTGAAAACTTTATAGCCGATGAATGACACTGCTAGTTGAACACACTTATAAATCTTCACACTCTAGCCCACTCATGAGTATCCTTTTTCGAGATCTATTTGTGAGTAAAACAACGTTTTATTAATGGGATCCACGTAATTGACCCATATGGAGATTATTATGGACGCAGAGGGTTCTATTATTGGATCAAGATAAGGGTCTTCTTTCTTAAAATGATCCCAATCTGAGATGCAGATCCAGTTGGTGATCCAATTTCAAGTCACAGAGACAAGAGTCAATAGCCGCTGGCCAACTATACAATAAGCACCATTAAGTTCCAATCTTCTCAACAAAAATCTCACAACAGCATTAGCAATTGAACTTTCTATCATAGTTTGCTGTCACAGTAATATCAGAAAATGATGTCCTTTAACAAACCCTTACACTCACAACTTGTCTATCTAAAGTATCAGTTAAATGACACTTAGTAATTTTGTTTGAAATCGTTTCACCTAGAATGTCATCATTACACACTTGATGTTTTTAGCCTCAACTATGTTTTCAGCCTTTGCTATCAAACGTCAGACTTAAGAAAGTGTTGAACATTTAAACCAATACACCGTAAGTGTGTTTATCGAAATTTGTTGTACCACACTTTTGCTTTTTAGTATTTGAATTCCAACCAGTATAATATGATTTCAATATAATATGTGCACAATTCTATCATTTCTGAATGGCGAAATTGTCTGACGTGGGAAGTCAAGAAAATGTCATTATTCGTTTTTGTATACAGTTTGCGTTCAATGTTGCAATTTATTTTTATATTTTACATAAGTTGGATATGGCAGTGATACTGGTTAAAGATATTAGATAGATTAAACATGTATACGTTTTGTTTATTAAATGACGTGAAGTCAGTAATTATGTGTTGAACGAAAATGGAAACAGAAAATGGAAATCTGATTTTATTTCATGTTTTCAAGAAATTGGTATATAAATTGGAATTTTACAAAACTGCATAACATGCTTTCACAATATTTATTCATATTAAACTGAATAAGAATTTTTAGATAAGATAAGATTGCAACTAATTTTTAAATGTTCGCCGCCCAGGTGTTCAAAATCTTGAAAACCTTGAAAAGTATGCGACTCATGTTTTCACAAACTGAAGGGTCAAAGGCCTTTCAAAAAGACAGGAAAAAAGCCCTAATAGAACACACAAGTTTAGGCGACTGCATATTATATAGTAGTAAATCACACAAATGACCATTAACTTCATAGCCCAAACTCAATATCTACCATCATCTAAACCTTAAGGTAATACAACTATGAACGTTTAAAATCAAAACTTCAGAGCGTACAGATAGACCGAAAAGTGTCTGCCACTCAGTTGGCATATACAACCAGAAATGTAAATTTCCTGATTTTCATTACAATCAACTTTATGTTTATAGTTACGAAGTTAAAAAAAAAAAATAGCCGTAAGTTTCTGTAACATATCAAATAAGATAATTGTGCATACTCTTATGGTCATTCACAACACATGACTGTTACTTTAATTAACTTTGTTTACAGGTGCATATTAATGAGGTGGAGCATAATATTTGCAAATATAATATTCAGTTATTTAGAATAAGATATTCTAGAAATCTTAAGTTGTGTGTCTAAGAACATAAGACAAACGTAATAAAATGTATTATTTAAATGGAGACACTATTATGTATGCTTGTACTTATTATGATATAATCCATATGGGGTACCATACAGCACATTTTGAATAGGGTCTTGATTTTATTCGTATTAGTTATTTGATCGTAAAATGAGTAAAAACACTATCGACTATCGGGTATTATAAGTTGGGCTGCATTTTCGTGAATACATTGCTAATGGCTGAAAGAAAAAAAACATTGCGTAAAATAGGAATTATAAAGTCGAATTACGATTATGATTATACGAATCTTGAATTCACGAAATGGCAATGTTAAATATCCGCGGTTAGGTCAGTTGGCATTCTTAAATCTATGTACAAAAGATGCGAATCATGATTATAAAACAAATACAATTAAATAAAAAATAGTTCCTTGTCCGTTAAGAATAAAATACGTGATACAATGATTCGCATTTCCATGTCAAAGACATTGTCATTTAAGAATGTCACATTTTCATGTCAGTGAACATCCACTGTTGCCTCCTTGACACGTTATCTAAGCCTGAAACATATCAAGTAGTACACGTGAAAGATGAACTATACAGATCCGAATAATACAATACAATATTTTGATAATTTTTGTTTTGCAGTACTGGAATGTTAGTTTGGTTAATTGAAGTAGGAACTTTATTTATTAAATCAAAAGACCAGCATTGTTAAAATAATTCCCAAATGAATAGATTAAGATTTTATTCAGCATTTCCGGATCCAAGAGTGATCCAAGAGTGTTGACCTCGTGTTGTTCTTGACAAGAATAAACTACTACATCATCTCAGTTTATAAGTGGCAAGGTGTTTCCTTATAAATGAGGAAAGTACAATTTAGAGAAGATTGTGGGACATTCACAGATACGCATGTATGTACACGTGTATTTGTTTATGACTCTCACTTGACTACACACTGCTCATGAAATGAATCAAGTCATGATATGTTCGCACATGAAGAAAACTATCATATGTATAACCAGATGCCAGTCGGCAACATGTTTAGCCCATTTTCAAGTAATATTGTGATAATTTAATGAACGGCACTATGTTCATGTCTGAATTTTAATCTCTTAGTGTGGCTTTTACCTTTGCGCAAGGAAAACAACATTTGCCCATGACACGCCTTCTACACCTGGTGAAGTTTGTAGTCAGATAAAGAACAGAGTTATATTTCAGACATACTTAAATCATAACGCAAGCACAACATAAATCTTTCTCATTTCGACACATTATTAACCACTTCAAGCCCCATAAACTCAAACTTGAAACCCCCAATGCTTAGCATTGGCCGTTCCAAGGCGGTGACTCCAGCATTTTTCTACTATGTGTATATGTTGTTTCGTTTTATGCCGTACTGTACCGTTTTGGCAATTGGTTCCTTGCCATAAATAAAGGACCACAAAGGTGTGTTTAATAAAACTGCAATACTGCTGCAGCTTCTGGAGTTTCCCTTCTTTATATTGAAAACATAAAGCTGGCCATTAAAAACAACCACATTCCGTTTGTATGAAGAAATTGCAGACCCTGAGTGGATTAGTTTGCCGCCCCAGAATTAGACTGGCCGTACTTGGGCGTTTGGTCTCGTTTAGCGTTCTTCCGGAGGCCAGGCATCCACCGCATACCATGCCCTCTAATGTCCCCAGGTGTCTAAGTTAAGCTTCAAAGATAACTTAGCGTTCAACTAAAAAAACCAATATGATATTTCCGGGATCTTGCAAAAACAGTATTGGAAAAGAAAATCTGGTAATCCTTACATGTTTTTTATTAATCCGTACAATAAGTATGTTAAGGTATATTTGGACTTTTATCTGCATTCAACTGAATTTCAAATATGACGGCGGTAAGTTTAACTCCCTCACACTTTTCCTGTGTGAACTGGTTTTACCAGTACTAAGTTTATGTATCTGACAGTTTGTATGACTAAATTCATAACCAATGCCAGTATAAGTTAAGTACCATGCTGGTAATCAAATCTAGTCCATCGGATAAGTAATCAAACGCTCTACAAACTGAGCTCTCTAGCCTGACTCACCACACTAAGCGTGAAACTGTCAAATATTATATAGAAATATACAGCAGATGTAGCAATTTCATGTTATACACTCAAATTCCCAATAATATGCAAATTTCTGAAGACGTTTAGTCTTATCATATACTTAAGTATTACACAGTGAAGCGTTAAAAAACACATGTTACTTCATTACATCTTCATGGCTGCATTTATATTTAAATCATAGCAATTGGTATATCTGCCATATTACATTTATTCCACGAAACAGACTATTAAAATTATTGTGATGTTATTGAAAAAATAACCTTTAGGTAGCTTACCTGTAATGATTTCCCGCGATTTCTTCTAAGATCGAAGTGCCCTTTTACCTGTTTACTTATGGATATCTAATTTAAGAAGTTACTTATGTGAAGTTGTCGTGGCCGAGTGGTTAAGGCGATAGACTAGAAATCTTTTGGGATCTACCCGCGCAGGTTCGAATCTTGCCGACAACGCATACTTTTTGCGACGCGGTTTATTTCTTTTCTAACGTAATTTGATTTAATATAGCATATAAGCTATGTTTATTGTTAAATATGTTGCAATTTTTATGCACATTCTTCAAATTTTAAAATTAAAACAGCGTTATGGCTAAATTGGGATCTATAAAAACTAAGTTCAAAATATTACTTAAATGAAACTATTTTTAATTTTATGACACTTTGTTTTTAACCAGCCCAATTTCTCCTGGGCTGAAACCACTTACATTTCATGGCGCTCTTCCATAGATGACAAGTTATAAAAAATAAATGTCGGTAAAAGAATACTTATTTCATCTTGTTTAAACTTTAAACACCTTTACTGCATCTGTACACACCAACTGCATGCCCGTATTTGGAAATCTGGATAAATTATGGAATTTTCATTTACATCAGGGGTGCAAATACACGGGACAAAAGCCGAGCGTGGGAGTGGTTTTGCAAAAATCAGTAAATTGTTTTAAAAAGCATGGAAAGCCTAACCAAAAAAATTGCATGTAGTTCAGTGAAATGATGCTGATTAAGAAAATAGTACATTCGATTATATTTGGAAAGGTGCCCATTACAGGTGCGTTACCTTAAGCCGGGTTATAGAACATGATTCAACAACGCCCCCGTCTCAGGGCTAACAGTGGCAACCCCATAAACAGAGTGAAGGCCCTACGTTACTACTTACCCATTGATTACTTTATAAACGTTAACTTAATAGTACCGGTGTTGCTGATGCTGCTTCAAACGGGTCGGATACAGAGACAGAGAGCGTTAATCCCGATTTATTATTGTTGCTGCTAAATAGCATTGATTGCTGACTGCTCTTCCGGCAGAAGGTTTACGTTTTTTAACAGCAGTGCATCAATATCGGTCACATCAGTTTTTAAAATTATTTCCCAGCGCTTGTTATATTTGCAAGATCATTATAATTAAAGCGACTCGGGGACAAGTTGCCAGTGCTCGAGTTGTTGTCTACTGACAAACTCATTGACTGGTTGAGATATCCTCCTTGCAAGAATACGGGACAGACTCAGATTGTTGAGCAAAATGTAACTGTTCAATGCTGATTTCATCTGGCTACAGGTCAGGGGCTAATTACAAAATATCAAGGGGAAGTAACTAGTGGTGTGGGTTGTGGGGGCAGGATCGTCGTGGACTGGGGGCGCGACAAAACGGCCAAAACGGCATCGCTGTTGTACTGGCGCATACTTGTACATGAAAATAATAGCGCAATGGTTGCTCAACGTTTAACCATGGCATTTATTAAGTTATAAGCTTGTTTTACGGGCACAACGTTTTCTTTAGAGAAATCAGTCTTAGAAAATCACATGCTTATGTTTTCCTGAAACATGACAATGGGTGTTAGAACTCGTAACCAAGGCATTTATATAGTTTCAGTGTTTTGCACTGGCTGGCCTATGATGTGATATGGGGGTTTGTGAAGTAATACTTGTAGCCAAACGAGCAAAGACCTTACTTGATTATTTTTATAAAGAAGTGAGACACATTTTAGAAAAATGTATAACAAATATATCAATAACGTGTTTTTTTTAAAAAGAGCAACAACTCACTACAAGTTCTGATTTACAGTTCTCTCCCTTATCAATCACTGTCTGCTAGAATGTCCATGCTGCAATCGCCTGACATCAAACGGCCACAACGTCAGGAGCGGATGTGATAGACTTTGGTTAGGCCCAACTATGCGCCAAATAGTCATCTTCCGTGCTACACAATAGCTGATACATTTAGAAAGCGGTTTGTCATATTGTATATATGTATTTATGTTTTATTCATGTTTTAGACACCAGCAACAAAGTAGAAGAAGTTTAATCTGAATTAACCCTGGATGCTATAAAGTGTGCCATTTATAATGTTTAGTATTATGCCTATTTTAGCATAAATCAACAAACAAATGGTAATTGACTCAAACATTGTAATACATATTTAATGTTTACCCAACATAATGAATTGCTTTAGTATACCACGTGCAAAAAAGATTTTACAGGAAGTGGCAGTTCAGAAAAATAAATGCGAAACCTAAAGTATACAGTTTAAAAAGAGCAAATTTTGAAACGGTAAGTTCGGAGAGTCTGATCAAAAGAGTGCTTTAAACAGCTCTATTAGTTAATGGAGAAGACAATACATTTTGTTTAAACAGTTACTGCTCATCAGACCAGAAAATAATGTCTAGCTTATACATATAATTAAGCAATCTAAGATTATAGTTTACACTACTATAGTCATCTTGTCATCGTTTCACGTCTTCAGTTTGAACATTTGCAACATGTGAACATGTTATACAGTAAAATCCAGTGATTCAACAGTCAGTTTTAACTTTTTTGTCTCATTGCCTAGGTATGGAAATGTTATATATTTTTATGTTAAATCTTGTCAACAACAACAAAACAGTAAAAATAACAGGCAGAATAGCCTGAGTTGGTACACCCTGCTTTAATCTACAAGCACAAATTTAAAATGGTATAATCTACATTAATACATTATCAGCAGCAAATAAAGTTAAATTAAACAATTCCTCAACATTTGTTTATTTTATAAAATGATTATAAGCAATACTAAAACGATCAGTATATTTTCCTCTAATGATAACTTAAGCCATTCATTCTTTCAAAAAAGTATAAATACTGCATTTCAAGTATGTTTCATTTTTTTTCAATTATAGACCGATTTTACAGCTGTGCACATATGTTTAATATACACTTGCAAATATGTGTGCCTTTTCACATGCAGTGTATAACAACTTTCAATTAAAAGACATAACTAACATAAAATGTATAAGAACATATCACATTATATTCTATTACATATACCATTTAGTTATGACGTGTACCTTGTATCTTCAATAAACATAAATTAATAATAACACAAATAATGCTGTACAAATTGAAGTATTGACGCTTTAAACACTGTAATTATATTATACATCTCCTAGACATGTGAAAGGCAGCTATTCCACTCTGAACACCATGATGCTGTTTTCTATCTGTCCCACAATGATGGAAAATGTGGTGCTGCTGTAGAAGACTGACTGTGGTCTCCACAATCCATCCCTCTTTGTAGCCAGAGTGGCCAGCTTCGTTCTCCCCTCACAATCAACCTGTAGTATAGTGTGAGACCAGCTTCCACAGACCAACACATGGCCTGCAGGGGTCACATGAATACCACGTGGTCCTCGTAGTTCTGGGTCTCTAAATAAAGCAAGGACTGTTCCATCTCTGGCCAGGGTGAGGAGCTTGTCCTGGGACAGGTCGGTAATGCACAGCTTGTCCCCTGTAGGACTCACAGCACACTTGCATACTGCAAAACAGAATAACAACAACACATTCACTTACTGTGATTGTTAAATAATCTTACCAAACAGACTGCAGTGATATTATATCACAAACATGTTGTTATAAATTGGCTTTTACACAACTTAAATATGTGCATAAAATCAGATAACAATGCATATTTAATTGTAACATAAAGGTTTTGTGCTTGTTTATTGAGTAAAGGTTGGACATGTTGAAGTGTGACTGGTGAACAAGAAATGAAGTGGGAACATACAATTACACAGACATAACAAATTACACAGTACAATGAAAACGTTCAAATAAATGTGTCAACTGTTGTAACTATATTCAGCAGTAACAGATTGCATACACATGATTACGATGTATTGACATATATAAAATAACATAATTAATTATTGCAAATGTACACATTATGACTGTATTTGTGCGTGTTAGCTTTAATATAAAGGTAATACTTTTTCAAAACAATCACCATATAAACTTTTCTATCTTATTTTTTTAACATTCGAAAAACAAGTAATTAAATATCAAAAATCAAAATCATAGTTGCATACATTCCATTTACACATAATTCAAAAATTCTTAAAATCAACTACACTAATTTAATGATCATTTATTTGATACCATTATAAATTAATTTAATTTATTAATCAAACTGTTCATGACCAATTATGTCATAAACACAAATTGCAATGATCAGAACAGAACGTTTGTATCTCCTAAGATACAGTTGTTATTTTCAAACATGCCATTANTAGGAAGTTGGATCATTACTTTGTTTTATATATTCATAATGATATGATGAATCCACCACGATTTGTACCTGTATTGTAAACTGATTCATCTTCAAAGAGTCTGAAGACCAGTTCCCCACTCAGTGTGTAATTGTAAAGTGCAGAACCGGAGGTAATGAACAGGTCACCATGGTAGTGGGCAGTACTATAACATGGATGCTGTAACTCAAGCTTTCTACCTGGAACCAGCTGTCTCCGGTTGACTGTGATAAACTGGACCCCTTCAACCACAGTCACTGCAACCTCACTGGGTGTTATCTGACACATGTCATATGCAGTTACACCCAAGTGACTCACAACCTGGTATTGCTGGTTCAGCAGGCTGACTGTATTATTAGCCCTGTTTACAACCAGGACCTGTCCACCTGTAAGAACAAAGATGGATGTGATCCAGCATGCGAGGGTATCACTGAATAGTTTCACTTTGTGCTTTGACATCCCCTGCACAAACAACAACTCGTCTGTAAAGTTCACATTCATTTAAATCTCAGATTGTGCTATTTTTTCCTGACATTAATAACGGGCTATTAAATAAAGTTCTGGTGGATCCTTAACCTTCCGCATGGCTTCAGAGAGCCGTAACAATTCACCTTTATGTTTGATGCACGTTTTGATCACACTGATGAGAGGAGCTTGTTTGAGTGTCAGCTCTTTTTTTCCCCTTAACATCACTATTTTCAAAGTCAGCTAATATTTACTTTATTGTCTGACGAATTTCATCTTTTGTATATTCGACATTTTCATATCTTTCATTCACGGAGATGTCATCACATTGGGCTAAGAAATATTGTATATTCAGCCGTATTGCCTCCACAATATTCCGCTCAATTTCAGTAAAGGGACTCTGCATAGACCTCATGGTGTCCTCACTACACCTCTGGAGCATCTTTAGCCTTAAAAGGGTATTTGTTACTCTTACTGACAATTCATTTACATCTGATGACTGCCTTTTGACCTTAGAAAGAACCAAAACTTGAGAGCTCTGCCTGAAATTGAAAAAAAATAAACAATATTGATAAAATAACAAGAGTGCTAAAATGGCCCTATGCTGCACAACTGTATGGACCGAAGCTAGTTTCGGACCCGTAGGTATGATTTGAACAATATATGTAAAGGACCATAATATAATGGCACATACCAAATATCAATTCAATGTAAACCATTTCTCGCCCCACATCGAAGACAGAGCTATGATCTAAAGAAGAAAGGACCATTGCTTGATGTTACATGCAAAACATTACACCTTCTTGCCTTTTTATTTGTGTTCCGTATATATTTTATTTAACTATATTAGTCTTAATTAATTATGAGACCCTAGGATCTGACTAGTTTTGACCCAAAGGGTACGATGGGAACAGTCTGTATAAAGGACTACAAGATGATTATTCACATCCAATATTTATCTCTTTTTGCGATTTACGGGACAATTTTTGAAAGTTTTTTACTCTATAAGTTTGTATAAATCTGTTTCCCATTGGGACACTGACAGTTTTGACCCCTGGGACGTTATTTGAAGAAAAGTGTAGATGAATACTAGATGATGCTACAAATCAAATATTAAATCTCAGGGACTCATGGTTTCACAGAGGTAATTCATAAAGTTACATACTGTATAAGTCTATATTATAAATCATGTTCCCATGCGACTTGAACAGTTTTGAACCCATCGTATGCTTTACACAATTGGAGAGCTTAAAGGCCTTTGATTTTTCACGTGAACAATGCATGTAAAAGCTAATATGTGCATATGTTTGTATACTAACTGTGGTTGTATCTAGGCTTTTTATTCAGTGAATCAGTGAAAACATATAAGGAAAACAACTAACCCCTAAGGCTGAGCAAATTTTGACCCCAAAAGTATGATTTGAACATACGTGGTAGAAGACTACCATATGAAGATAAACACCAAATATAAGACAATTTATTTATTTTTATAATCTATTTTTTAGCTTTGATGACCTACATATGCTATGGGCCAGAACGATTTGAAAAAGATTGAAAGAGGGTCAAAGATCATTAATGTGAAGTTGTCTTAAAAACAAATCTGCATAGAGATTTTGAGGAGATATTGTTGCAAACAATTTGTTCACAACATAAACGACACACGATGACGGAATAAGCCTTTAACTATACAAACATGCGTAGAGATATTGACACAGTAATAATGCATATACAGGAAAACAAATTACTATAAGTAAACTAGTATACACATCTGTGTAGATCAAATCTATTGATTTTCAATCAAGAATTCATCGCAAAAATACACCTGTTAATACGTTTACGATGAACAAAACTTGTTTTTGTATGTTCAAATCTCGTTCCTCATTATTTTGTAAACTTCTTCAAATATATTTATCTGAAATCTTCTAGAAAACATGTCAAGCATCTTAAAAAAACTGCACGTAATTAAGCTCGTACACCCATACATTTGACATGTGTGTTAGATCTTAATATTGGCGCTGAAGGCAAAGGCGTACTCATGGAATACTTTCTCCGAATTGTATTCCATATTATATATATTACAGTATCCAGATTAAGTTTGCAAATCCAGATAATTTGCAAACTTATTTTTTTTTATTTATTGAACAATTGTAATGAAATTTTGCATATTTGTAGGGGGCAATGAGTACATACATATAATTAAAAAAAAAGAGTTAAAATGTTTTTGGAAAGTAAAGTTGTTCGATGATAAAGTTTCCAATTCCCCCATGGGAACCCAATGGGGTTTTGGCTCCCCCGTTAGGAATTGCAATTCTCACACGGGAGTTTTTTCCAGACGGGAGAATTTTCCCAATATTTTACAAAAAATGTAATTAAAATATAATACTTTGTTTTCTGTTTTAATGTTTACAAATACACATACTTAAGTCATAATTGTAAGAAATATGTACTTTAATAAGAAAATAATGTGTTTGTAGATTTTCTTCCCCCGTGGGGTTTTGACGGGGGCTCCCGTCAAACTCCCATTTCCATTAAACCCCGCGGGGTTTTGAAAGGGGCCCCCGTCAATCTCCCATGGGGGGTTATTGAAAATGGGAGGTTGACGGGGGCCTCCCGTCTTACTCCCATTTATAAAGAAACCCCATGGGAGTATGACGGGAACTTAAAAACAAATAAAACACCTTTTTGAGTAATCATATATGCATGTTAAATTCAAAATACACTAACAATAAAACGTTTTTCTATAAACATTGGTTTGAACGAAACATAAAATATGTAGATCAATTGTACGACTACAGAATTAACGACTTCAATTTTTTTTGATAATTTATGCTACATATTCGGAATACCTACAAGTAATTTTCTGATGAACTACACATTTATCAAAAGTATACCCATACATATTAAAGCTGTAACCAATAAAAATAACACACCATGTACTCAAAAAACATTCGTAGAAAACATAATTACAAAACAAAACAAATCGAACAAAATATTTTACACACAAATTAAAAACCTTGCCGAAACTTGTAAAGCTCAAACTAAATGGCAAAACCTTCTTGGAGAAAAAGAATTTAATTGGAAACAAATATTTGTCATGCCATATACATCAACTACTGATAGCACACTGAGAAATGTTCAATATAAACACATCCGGAGAATCATAGCTACAAAAACATATCTTTTTACGTGCAACCTATCCAACACAAATCTTTGTGATATGTGTATGGAAACAATTGACAAACTTTCTAGAGAAACAACATTTAAAGTTAAACTAGCTCTGTTAGACAACAGTTTAGGGGTTAATACCTTCAGAATACAAGAGGTTAATAAGGATGCGAATTACATTATTATATTAATGAAATATTTATATTCAGTATGAAATACAGAAAACCAACACCTACAATGAGCTGTTTTATCAATTATTTAAAACTGAAGATTCAAATTGAAAAAGAAATAGCCCTAAACAATGATACACTTCATATATTTGAACAAAAATGGGAACACATTATACTTTCATTAACAAGTCCAGTTTGCTGTCTACCCACTTTATGTAACTCATCTTTATTCATAATTCTTCTCTTTTTTTTTAAACACCTATCACAAACAACCAAAGAAAAAAATACATATTAACTTATTTTTTAATCAAAAGGATACCACAAGCTCAAACAAGTATATATTAGCATATCTTGTATAATATGTTTGAACATTGTTGCTGCTACATGGTATAACTTTGTTTTATGATTATATACATGTATACATTGTATGTCTTTATTGAATAAAAGAAAAATATAAATAACTGCAAGATATGAGGCCGAGCCAGCTATCGAACGTCGGATTTGCAGTCGATTGTCGTTAGTGACCAACTTGGTTCTTAAGCCGGGTAAGTGGTTATCAAAATATAAGTTTTACTGCCATGCCTAAATTTTCATGTCCGAAATGGGAAACATTTTGTGAAATTTGTCGGGACAGTTGGTGAATATGTCGAAACATTTCATGTCTTGTTGGGGAATCTGAATGAAAAATCCTTTCTGTCCATTTGCAAACCGCACACAACTAACGGTTAAGATCAAATTCTGCCCAATATAAACATAAATGTATTTAAGAAAGACGTGTATGATAATTAAGAATAATCAATATGACTGAAAATTGCTCATCATAATTCCTGTGTGCATTGTTATTAATAAACATCATAACGTATCTTTTAAAACGAAACTAAGAGAAACAATATGAAGTATCCGGAAATATTACTCTAAAGAGACTGTAAGCCACGAATGACGAAAAAAGAAAAGTTCTAAAATACCGTATGTTTTTACAATTATACGTTTATATTATATAAGTTTATATTGATTAAAATATCACGACTGGTATATAACATTACTTGAAAAAAGTTGTTTTTATTTTTACTTTATTTTTTTTTATTTTTACTGGGTATTTCTACCAGGTAACTACCATTTAACTTTAAATTACGCAAGTAGATTAATCATCATCGTCACGTGGTAAACCCAGGAATGCAAATTGTGCATGCGTAGTGAATCAAATGATCAATCTACTTGCGTTTTTATAGTGAGTATATCGTTATATCACCTATTTTCGCTATGTACTTTCGATTTCACATCACGAAATTTTATTACCGAATATACTGAAAATATGAACTTTTTTCAAGTAATGTAATATACCAGCCGTGATATTTTAATCAATATAAATAATAATTGTAAAAAATACGGTATTTTAGAACTTTTCTTGTTTCGTCAGTCGTGGTATACAGTCCCTTAAATGGTATTGTTTTAACAAAACAAATGATGTGTAAATATACCTATCCACTGTTTGTGCAAATATTCATTTGTTTCTGTATATGATGTACCATTTAAGCGTTCTATGCACTACTTCTTTTTCAGCTAATACACATAATGCAATGACAGCAACAACAACTACCAAAGTTACTCAAATGTATTATTTACCACAACATATAAGGTTGTAATTGTATTTCGTTTCTGACATATACATTTGGTAAAAATAACATTGTATACACCTGTTTTAATTCAAATAGACATTCAAACTTACATGCATTGAAATAGTGTGGTAATTGTATAATTATGGTCAAAAGTCATGTATTAAACAATAAAATACTCACATGAATAACAAAACACTAACCTGAATTAAAATAAACCAAATTTTCAACAATTTGTTCTACATATATGTAAAACTCTCGCTTTTTTGTCCCAATATTCTGGTTTATAAGTTATTTTCGACACAACTCATGTTATTTGGATAGTTTGTTGAAAATATCACACTTGTTCGATTAAAAAAAACATATGGAATTTTGTGCTGGGGGCCAAAAGGTTTAAACTACTTGGAATGCAGTTTTATATGGACTTGCAAAACATGTTGTCCTTGAATCTTTACAAAACAAATACAATGTATTGAAACGTGTATCAAATTATATAAAAAAAGACGCGCTAACGCCCATTGGTATAAAAGCATTTGTCAACTATATTTTACTATCGCTTCTAAAAAACTATTCTATATTATTAACCAAAAAACCACAAATATAAAAATAAAAGTAATACTTTGTTTTACAATTCGTTTGGCAAGGTCAACCAGTAATACCACGTACAATCCTTATTAAAGATGATGACAATAGAGGTGTAAAAATTGTTGATCTAAATGTACAATGCATATTGGCGAATAAAGTGCATTTACCGGAAATAGATTTTGCTTAATCCCGACTGTTGCATCATTTTTGTTTACGTCCAGTAAACAGAAGGTTACAATGTTTGAAGCAAGGTGTGCATGTCAACTATTTACATTCAAATACGGTATATGAGCAGAAAGCTTTTCTCTATTTTTAGTAACACAGATTTTTGACCTAACTTTCCTAAAATGCAATCCCTAGCTAGATAAGCCTGTTAAATAAATTTGCGAAAACTAACGGCTCAATGCCTGCATCCAAACTTAAGTGATCGATCAGAACCACTTTGTGTAGTTATAGAAGCTGTAGGTCATTTAGAGTTAGGAGTTGTTGCAATCAAATGCATTAATACAAAAATAACAAAGAGTCACAATTCTATTAAATTGAAGCTCAGAGTTATGGGCATTGGTCGCTGACCTCTGATGATGATCCCAAAGATTGTATTTAGTATATATGGTATTAACAGAAATGTGTATGTGCTGAATGCAGACATAAAATGAAAATCAATTGCATGAAAAGCCTAAACCGAACTTTTATATGTGCAAACGGTGACACTTCCCTGTTAAAAAGCTAGAAGTAGTTCTAAAACGTTGTCAGTTACCTTACAATACAAACATCCCATTTGTGAAGTTTCAATAGAATACATGTAGTAGACATATTGGTTTTGAGATGTTGCATGTTTATCTTAACCGAATTTCAAAATAAAAACGGAGGCATAATTCTTCTTATGGCCGGTCAGAGTTATGGAACTTTGTCAGTGATCTCAAATAATGCGTCCTCACGCATGTGTTAAGTTTCCAATTACATAAGTGAATACCTTTAGAACCAACAGTGAACTATAGATGGTGTACGTCTATCTTAAACAGAGAATTATGCGAACACTTATGCTTACATTAAGATGAGTCATATAGCGAGGACTATTTATATGCTATATGTTTGTCAGCAAACGAAAAATAAATAATACACTTTATGCGGCGAGGCGTGAGAAACTCACATTATTTAGGAGGGGGTCTTAAACCTTGTAATAGATTTTGTTGACCTAACAAAAGTTTAACAGCCACGGTTTAAACAAATTGAGCATTGGCAATAAAGCAAGGTTATCTCTTTGTCAACACAATCGACCGCACATAATGTTTTATTGATAAAAACCTGCACATAAATCAGACAGATACTTCATTTAAATGTGTTGTCACCTTTCGACCAGCTGTGATTGGGCACGTAGCACTTAAGATACTGTAGGATTTGGTACTTCATTCTTGGTTGTTTATACTTGTTAACTCTGTATTATTTGGAAAGTAACAGGAAAATTCACTTGTCTATGATAACTTTTACATCAGCATAAACTATGATGACTTTGAATGTGTATTTTGTTTTTATTGAATATTCACTAGATAGTAAAAGGTACGTTTCTGAAGGTTTCACTTACATTGCTCTGGTGATGTTTGCATACATCAAGTAATATTGCTACTGCAGTGTCATTTTATAATGCCACTTAATTTGAATCTGGTTGTTATATACAACCAACCAACAGTGTATAACCTTTGAACTGATTTCATGGTATTTGTGATAGTTTCACGATATTTGAACTGATTGCACGATATTTGTGATAGTTTCTACATCCACAACTTAATCATTACGTATTGTTAAAGTTAACAAAAGAACTTTAACATGTCGGAGATTGGACGTACATAAAATGGAATTGCTGTGTAACCTTAGTCTGTTTATTACTGAATTAGCACAAATATCAGCAATAATTCGTTATTAAAGAAGGGTACCAACCTGTCATAACATAATAACATTTAAAGCTCTGGGTTATTGCGCAAATTTTTAGATGATTCCGGGGCAATGATTCAGAAGTGCATTTATCGTATTTGACGGAAATTGTATGCCAACAATCAGTGTGACAAGGTATAAAGGCAAAATAATTGAGAGTATTTGATGTAGAGAGCAGACAAGTTAAATCTGGCAAATTTGAAATATGGCAAGGGCCATAATTCATAAGTTATTACGTCAATCTGGTAGGTTGTCAAAAATGAAAGGAATGCTCGGATTATATGCCCTCAAAACGTTGCTGCCAATGTTGATGATGGTACGATAAACAATGTTTAAGTTAGAGGGAGGTCGGTTTCATGTTACCATTTTTATAACACAAGGATCATAAATCAGAAGTGATTTGAGCGATCGGGTTGTTTATCTCACTTGAGAAATGAGAACATTTGATGATGATACAACTGAAACTATTTGACTCAGAGAAGCAACAAGGCTATGACAATATATATATTTTTTGAATCTAAAGGCCATAATTCAGAAATGATGGGTATGTAGTTGATGATCAATAGGCCGAGATAGTAATCCCCAAAACATTATCACATATGTTTTAATGATGATCCAATTAATACTAATAAACAGGGAGGGCGGAAACTATTAATATGGCCAATTTATTTACAATTAATGGGCTGAAATGTAGAATTGCAACAAGCGATCTTGCTGTTTACTGAACTTTGCCAATATATCAAGCCCACAAACATGATTACAAAATTGATGATAAAATTTAAACATTTTAAGTTCGAATGAGAAAGATTTGCCATAAATGTGATTCAAGAGGCTTCATTTAAAAGGTCGTAAACGCTTTTTATCACAAATCGCCGAAATGTAACTCCCACAAATAAAACATTATGTTGCGAAACACAAATAACATAACAAATTAAACAAAAACAAAATAAATATTTATTTGTGTGTACTTTTCTATACTTCAATATAGCACGTGTTGTCTTAAATAGTTCCATAATGCTTCTTTATGCAAACATGATTTTGTATTTTACAACAATTGCTTTCGCGCCTAAAAAATCTTACATTTTACAGAACAAAATCTTCGAATTGCTTCGACCTATTTTAATAAGATAAGAATCTACACGTGATTTGTTGTTAAATACCTCATTCCTTCTTTTTCGATGAAAAGATAACCATGCTTTGTGTTGGAATCATTAACAAAGAGTTAAGCTGTTGGGACACATTTTATTTTCCGACAAAGGGCATAATTCTGACATTAAATTTTATTGTGATAAACCAAGAGCCTTAAAAATGTCAATAGTTTATTACAAACACTTTAATGTGATGTGAAATAAACATGTTTTAAATTGTCACATGTCTTAAAAATGGAATTTCCCTAATAAATCGCAAACGTGCAATACGTCAATGGTTTTAGTAAACAATAACGTCCTTGAGACACCCTTAAAACACACAACAAGCCTTGAACGTATTTCACAAATACACTTGAAACATCAATAAACCAGGCCTTAGAGCCCATAAACAATGTAAAAAACAGATACATCACGGAAGCAATAAACAAGCGATACTTGGCAATATTAACATAAACTTGTTTTTAAAGGAACGTTATAAATGTTGGTCCGTTTTGCAGTTTACATTGTCAATATGAATTATTAATATAAATATGAATATTATACCATTCGGTATGAACAAGCTGTATTTTGATGATGTGGTTACGATTCTTGCTCCTGCTCTACTTGTTTGAATATTTCAAGGTTCTTCCTGCACTATAAAACAAGCGGTAAAACGGTAAAAGTAGAACACAACCCTTGAGTGATTTTCGCCATTCGCCATTGATATAATGTTTTCTATTTTAGAACAAACTAAATTAAAACGTCATTGCATTATTATTAATACGTTTAAATATAGCATTCACATTTAAAACTAAAAATAAATAAATAAGAGTACCATGAGCTGCAGATGTATATTAAGCTATCAAAGAGTTGTGTACTGACAGGGGCGTGCGTGGGCTTTTGGCAGTTATGTTTAAAAAGTCACGCACACAAACTAATTATCGCCTTACCCAAGTTAGGCATACCCCTGTTTTAAAACAAGAATAATTCACATGTTTTTGTTTTCTTTGTAAACCATAAGTTTAGAAAATGATACGGAGACGCCCCTAAAATAGCGAGGGAGCGTACATGAATCTAGATCCCCCGTTCCTGGATGAGATCAAGCACCGTAAGCATGAGACAATGCTGTTGTAAAATGATAATTGGTCATCATGTGCTGGTCAAAGACTGTTCATGGACTGTTTGGCATGTAAACATATAAAAGCGTCATATTGGAAAGTATTGACTAAATAATGTCTTGGTGGTACTATGAAATGAATGTTACATCAAGTGTTGCTATATGCAAATCAAAAAGGAAGTTTAAAGTGTCAATATTTGTTTGTAAAATGTGCATGTATCAGCCGGAGGTTGTTGTTTTAAGAACACAGGCGAATGTGTACATGCAAATACGAGTGCTATTTGAGTGCAGTCGCCTGACACAGGATTCTGCTCTAGAGAGCGAAGTCGACTGTACCTGACAGCCTATGTTTCTCTTAGAGTGCTTTCGTACACACAATAGAGATTATGTTGCTCTATGAGCAAATTGGCCTGTAACAGATAGTTGGTGTTGCTGTAAGCACATGCGCGTGTTACATATTGATTATATTGCTCTTATATCGCAGTTACATATAAAAATGATGTTGTTTCTATACTAGCGAAGTTCTCTTACACATATAGATAGTAAAGCTCTAAGAGCGCAGTCACCTGTAAGAGGTAGAGGAGTTTGCTTTAAGCGCACTTATTAAATAACAGATTGACAAACTTTTACATTTGTACTTAAAATCGAACTTTTTCTGTCTATCGGCAAAAATAGAACATTCGCCTTTATAAGTACATTTCTTTAAACATAATACAGCGTATTATGTGAATCAAAGACTACAGCGGATCGTTAATGTTTTTAGTCATGCCCGATTGTTCAATTTGTCGATATGTTAACACTTATTGTCAAAACGATTTTAATTTTAAATGCATAGGCTGAGTCGGAGTTATTTAATTATCGCGCATTGGAGTTACAAAGCATTACTTTTGGTCGACAAATACGATCTTTGAAAAATAAGTCAGTATCTATCAGGTAGTTTTATAATGAGATGGGAACTGTATAACTTCGCAATTATGCTCATAATTGCGTAATGTTATTTATGAATAATTTTAAAATGAAATGTGTGTTCTGTTTTAAACACAAATAAGATATCGAAATAAAGCGTTTACTTTTGAAGTTGCTCTTATTACTCTAAACCATCAGCACAAACTAAATTTTTATTCAGATTGATAAATATGTTGTGTGTTGTGCTGCTTTTTTCTTAAGTTTATTAAAATAAATGATGCAATTTGATTGAATGATTACTTAATTGATTAAGAATATTGTCCACGTTGTTGTAATAATTTTATTCCATTGTTCGAATCATCGAATTGAAATAGATATAAAATATCAAATGCACTTTACATATGTTGTATTTAACTGT
The DNA here is from genome assembly GCA_007657795.1 of Dreissena rostriformis. Classification (NCBI taxonomy): domain Eukaryota; kingdom Metazoa; phylum Mollusca; class Bivalvia; order Myida; family Dreissenidae; genus Dreissena; species Dreissena rostriformis. Next base: position 187,704 of record VMBQ01000686.1, on the reverse strand, counting down.
CAACATAAACGAGAAAGACCTAGAAGAAACACCGGAATAACTACATGCGCCGCTTTCGAAGCGGAGGCGCTGTCAGAGACAGTGTAAGCATCGTATGCTTCCTCCTAAAGTGGATGCCACAAGCAATGGGTTGTAATGGTAAAATATAATTGGGTAGTTATACGCTCAAACTACTTTTAATCCGTACAATGGTTAAATGTTTATTAAACAAGTATTACCATTAAAGATATGAGGTGTTACAGTAGTTCTGTTTTCATGAAAATTATGTATGATATTTTTCATAAACAAAAATACATTTTATATGACCGATTTTCTCTTTTAACAACAGAAACATCAAATATATTCCCTTATTATTGAAAGACGTGTGCCCGCGGTGTTTTTCGTATACTCAGAACATGTTTGCATATCGTCACGACGAGTCTGGCCTATGTTTTGAGCATGAGACATTCGAACTTCCTCATTTAAAACTAAATAAATCCCCCGCTGTAGGAAAACGGGTCGGTTTCGCCAAATACATAATTTCTTGTTTGCATCGTTTGTTGAATGAAATGTATCGGCTGTCTAATAGATCATTTATTCCTAAGCATCCGTGCGTACCGCTTGGTTGACGTATGCCATTCATGACGCCTCCGTATATTAATAAACATGAGAATGTATCACAGCTCTTGAAATGTATCAAAACGATTGTCTGTCGATCTTTTGAATTGCAAAATGTGTAAAACTCCGGGCTAAATGCCAGTTGACGCATAACATATATCTCTCAGCGGTTAATTCCCATTTTGAACCTTTTTGGTAGCTACTCCACAGGAACGAGTGCCATCACGTGAGAATTTACGGGTCTGTTTTCATAACTAGAGGCTCTAATTAAAAATGTAGAACAGCGTCTTGATATGATGATTATTTGTCGCCATCATGTTAGAAATATTATCTTGCAAAATGAAGTTTTGGGTCGGACGAAAATATCTTCTTTTACGACACCCGTGTAAACAATACGTGCACACTTCAAGTGTCAAATGTGATCTTACCTTTCAGCTAGAAAGATTGATCTAAACATGATGCATCATCTTGAAACGATGATATGTTGTGGCAATTTATTTCTAAACCTCTTCGTGAACCTCTTCAAGGGCATCGTAAACGGTGTTATGACGGGGTATAAAATACGAACACAAACACACGCATACCTATTCTATTTGCCATGACGGCATGAATCAAAAGCCACTGTTAACCTTATAAAGAAGTATTGAACAAACGAAAACATTGAAACACTTGTTAGAACATATATTATTGCAGTATACTATTAAAATAATGCCTTTGTGAATCCGAAAACGTCATAAAAATATACTTTGTTTTCGTACATGTATACACTTGTGGAATCAATATGGGTTTCGTTTGTTTGAATGTGTGTACGTTCGCCAGGTGTATGTATATTACAATGGATTTTTTTCCATATGTTTATGCGATATGTAATCAAATATGTCAGTATTTACTTAAATTGATATACTTTGCCTTCATATGTATAGTTGTGTTGCGTAATGTACTTCGTTTGCCAATTGATGATTAAATTCAGTTAATAAAATTTATATCAAAGCAAAACCATTTTAAAAAAGTTTTCGTTCTTTTTATAAAAACTAGTTTGCGCTCCTGTTTCAATTTTCAATTTGTCTTTTGTTGAACGTTTCTCGTTTAAATGACGAAAAATCCGCTGTATTTTAAAAATGAAAAACAAAAACAAAGAGAGAATATTATTTTTAACTTGCTACCGTTGTATAAGTAAAAGCTATTGTATCAATGTGTATGCGGATATAGTGTAAACATGCGTGAAATCGATACATTTGTTAGGACTGAATGGCCAACAAAATAATTAGCAGACCAATTTAAGGGCAGCAACCGTTGCTAAGAATTCGTCTTCAAAGAATATGATGTGGTCTCCCTTACAAAAAAGTAAGTAAAACATACAAGTTTACCCTCAAACAGAATACTGCAGTCAGAGAAGCCTTAAAGCACGACGTTTTTTAATTATTTGACGAATATTTCACTATGATGAACTTGTAGAAACGGATTAGAAACACAAATTGAATAAATATGAGCATACATGACGATATTTTCTTGAGTTGCGCTGTTTCATTGAGTTTGGCAAACGTTTTTGCACTTGAAAAATTAAGCCGACGTTGAGATTAACAGACCCATCTTTTGAAAATATATACAATTTCAAAATAGTTTTGGGAGGACAAACACTTCTTCCTTTTTGTATTATCAAGTACAAGGCTGAGTATTATGAATTCAAAATAACGTTATAATATTAATTCACACGTGCAAGGCGGCTTTCCACTGCTATAATCTACCAGTTGTGAACAGAAGTACTTGTCTGTATGGAGCACGACAGGGGTAAAGGCGAACGGTTCATAAAACTCGTCTGCTTCCAGTTTGCATACTTATTGCTTCTGCTTCCTGGTGTTCATATTCGAAATTTGGGACCCCTGACAAGGAACATAAGTGAATCTTCAAGTATTGTAGACAAGAAACGTTCGAGTCCATAACGAGACATGAATATCAAACCAAAACAATAACGTATTTATCTACGCCTACGGTAATCTTAACCAAAGTTAAATTACAATTAAAACAGACACACTCGGAGCACACATGTTATTGTAAAAACAAATGTTATCTTATTGAAATCAGTTTAAGATCATACATTTGTTTTTATTTCTAAACAAATAAACGCACTGACGAAATAATTGTATTAATAAAGTAATATATGGGAAGTGTATTATTTTAAAAAAAACGTCCTTTGAAGTATAAGCATCTTTGTAGGTCTCTTGACTGTGATAGAGACGGTAGTTTACAGCGGAAGTTGTGCCGAGTCATGTGTTCTGCAGACGACAGTCGCTACAAGGCCATTTAAAGAGTGTCACCATTGCACTGCTGAAACGACGGCTTATGTAAAACCAAATACTTTGGCATAGTATTAGGGTAGAGATCAGGAATTCGTATATGATTTAACGTTTACTAGTGCACATAATGCAATATGGTAGAGTTCGCTAAATATGAGAACATAGCCTTTAATTATAAACACTCTGCTGACATGGATCGACTATAAAGGGGCACACAAACATTGTAATTACTTGTAAGAGTTGAGTGAAAAACTGTTACAGCATCTTGGGGATTGGTTCCTTGCCATAAATAAAGGACCACGAAGGTGTGTATGATAGAAATGCAATAATGCTGCAGCTTCTGGGTTTCACTTCTTTATATTGTATTCGAGTTAAAATAGTGTTACACTGAACATTCAGTCAATATCGTTGCAAAACGCATTTCCACATCTCTTTCATGTTCAAATTATACCATTAACGATTATAATTATGTTTACGATATACTAAACAAAATAGATAGTCACTTAAATTATTTGTTATTGCAAATGAGTCAACATTTTGAAGACTATACGTTTCCATTTCGAGCCGATATTTTTCCCCAAGATAAACATTCCATTTATCTATTTGAACCTTCTAGCGGGAAATGTTCTAAAGATTTTTTATACAATTATTAAGGTCGAGGGAATTACTGACCCTTAGTTTAACAGTACGAAAAAAAATTGGGTACGAAAAAAAATTGAGAAGCAACAAAATTTGGGTACGAAAACAAATTTAGGTACGAAACAAAAATTGGGTACGAAACAAAATTTGGGTACGAAAAATATGGGTAGGAAAAAAAATTGTGGTATGAAAAAAAAATTGGGTACGAAAAAAATTGGGGTACGTAGTACCCGTGCACCTCTCGATAAATTTGAAAGAGGACGGGAACCAAGCTGCCTTTACCTTTATCAATGGCCCTGGGTTGGGTAATGTGGACATGGATGGTCGAGTTAGACCGTGTTGTCATAAGAGATGTTCAGTATTAATTTGAAGTCATTTGGTGAATAAATGAAGAAGTTATGTTAAAACAAAATGTTGGGTGGGCGTAGTCTATGTTGGCGGAGCGCCCCAGGGTTGGAAATGGGGCTATGCATAGTTGAGATTGACCGTATTGTCATAAGAGATGTTAAGTATCAATTTGAAGAAAATAGGTGTTGAAATGAAGAAGTTAATGTAAAATAACATAAAAAATGAGTGAACATCTCTGACCCGGCCCCACCCCAACCCCCATTCTCCACTCTCTCCTCCTACACTATTAGCACTAGAACCTTGAAAGTTATACACATGGTAGCTATGAGCATATGTGCGACGGTGCACTATTTGGAATTTTGATCTAACCCCTGGGTCAAACGTTATTATCATGTGCGTCGCATGATGTTAGTAAAATGAGTTTGTTTTTACCCATTTTACCCATTTATTTACTCATAACTTTTGACCCAGGGGTCAGATAAAAATTCCGTCACCGTCACCGTCGCACGTATGCTCATAGCTACCATGTGTGTAAGTTTCAAGGTTGTAGTGCTTATAGTGTAGGAGGAGATAGTGGCCAGGACAGACGGACAGAAAGCGGAGATCAATACAAAGTTGAAATGCACTAACTGACCCAGTGTCCTAGAAGATCGGATGAAAACTATTTGAATAAGAGAACGGACACTGTTGTGGACGCCGCCGCCGCCCGCCGGCCGCCCGCCAAGGGTGAAACTATAATACGTCCCGTTTCGAAAAAACGGGCGTATACAAAACGGTATGCATTGACTAAAATGTTTCAAATTATAATATGAAAAAGGTCGACTCTTTTTGTTGTTCAGTATAACAGTATATACTTACGTTGGTCCCGAAACACTTCACAGCGGAATCTTGGACAGGAGTGTTCCGTTTAAAAACGCATTAATGGCATTACTAATAATACCAGTGTGAATATTGAAAACACGTTTGGTATACTTGAAAGGAGCGAATACTGCTTCCTGATCAAGTCAGTCCAGTGGCATAGAGAGCAGTGCCCCAATTCTAACAAATGCGTGAACATGTTATGCATATTAATAAATGAAAACACCAATTGCCTCCTTAATTTATTTCACTGTTTTACAAGATTAATAAACAATCATAGTTTAAGCACTGAAAGATTTGTGCAGCAATTCGGCTTAAAGTCGCGGACATTACATTACACGAAAAACATTCATACCGTTGTTAAACTTCTCGACCCAAAAAGAAGGCTGAATTCTAATTAACAATCATCATTTTTGTAATAAAAACACAACATTACATACAAACAGGTTATAGTGGAGATTAATTGTGTGTAACCGTTATTTATTGGTACAAAACACACACATATTTCCCTTTCTGGTGCGCTGCTTCGTAGGAAAAAGGGCCTATGCCTCTATAATTAAATTCAAACGCATCAGAACTCCAAAAATGGTAGTTTTTTTCTGCCAATAAACTATTATGCTTACAAAAGTTATTGAAACATTTCTAACTTTAAATATTCACCAACCCTGCTCATTTGAACAAAAGTAAATAAATATCAAATACACACAATGTTCACATTAAAATTCGATAGTCACATGGTGATTAAAATAAATATTGTGTTTAATCTCGTTTGCAGTTATACTTTTCAAGTAATTGGCGACTCCAACGTGCTATGTTTGACAAATGGGGTAAATACTTCAATAAAGTCGAACAAAATGCATTTAAATACATTGGAACGCAAATTAACGTGTTTATTAAAATGTTGCATTACTCGAACAACAACGCTTTCAAATTACGAATGACACGAGTAAACCAGTTCACCCAAGTGCTCTATGTTCACATGCTTGTCAATAGTGTTGTAACGTTCCATCACTTTAGCAGCAATACGTGTAGGCTTATGCACGACAAGTTCAAAAGAGTTATTTGTTGTTGCTAAATTGGGTATATAATTGCGCCAATGCTAAAACAATTGTACCAAAAACCTTATGTCTTTTTGTAAGACGAAGGCATTAACTCAGTATATATCAAACACTATTAACGTGCTCAAGTCTACATACTTATAAATATGTACACATGTATGTACTATTTCATCACTTAAGCAAATATACGTTTAATGTTACATGCGATGCAATATTCTGAAGCTCGAACGGAATAATATACAAGGGCAAATGTTTATTCCCATTCGTCCTCCTGAAAGTATAGTCATGACACTTGCATGGAAGGGAACTGAATTTTTCATACATGTACAAAAAACTCATATAGATTCACACTAGATGTCTGTGTCCCGAAAGACAGCATAATATGACTATCCTATTGACTAAGCCTAGGAATATCGTACGCAAGACATTGTCTGATGATGCTGAACAATCGTATGATGTTATATCAAAGTGTCACCTTGATACCTTTATTTAATATAACGGGTAATAGTTCGTATATAAGTTTCATTCAAAGCTCAACAAGAGATGTGTTTGTCAGAAACACAATGCCCATTACTGCGACGCTTTGACAATTTTTTTTTACCTTTGACCTTGAAGGATGACCTTGACCTTTTACCACTCAAAATGTGCAGCTCCATGAGATACACATGCATGCCAAACATCAAGTTGCTATGATCAATATTGCAAAAGATATGACCAAACTTTAACTTAGATTAAAGTTTTTGGGCAGACACGCAGATAGACAGACACACACAATGACAGACAGACGGGCCAAAAACAATATACCCCCTCTTCTATAAAGAAGGGGACATAAAAAGGTAACCCATGTGACAATGATCTACTGAGCACAAAATCAACAATGGTCTTGTACACATAAAGACCAACCACCATATGAAATATGAAAGCTATGTAATGAATGATTCTCGTATTCTCAACGGTATTAAAGTGTGGCGCGGACCATCTGACATACGAACAAAATCCATGCGTCTCGCAGTTGAGGTGGCATTTTTTCAAATAATTTAAAGTTATATTGAAGTCAGAAAACGAATCTTTTTTTTAATTGCTATAGCAACAAATAGTCAGCGTACACAATGAGTTCCACTCCAGGGATATATGAGCACATTAACGACAGTGGAACAACACACTAGGTTCAACAAAAATACATACAAAGTATTGTTATATCCCTCCACAAACATTATTGATTATAGAAGTGGTTGACACTACACTCTGATATGTATAGTGTGCTTCGTCTCAAAAAACATGTCAGTTATTGTACGAAAACCCATCCCCAATATTTAATTTAATTACACAGACAGTAAAAACATGTTAGAATAATTTTAACACGTATCTGATAACAGTAGAGAGAAATATCTTTACATAATACACTTAACAGTAATGTTACGATTTTGAAGATATTGACAAACGTCAGACAAAGGCATACACAATATAATTCAATCAATTAATAAGTCAATGATCATGTTGTTTTACACAAGCTCTTCATAAAGGCCTTGGAGATGTTTCAATCAAATTATCTTTATACAACAGAGAATTATCGCACAAAAATGTCACGTTGGTTTAAACGAACAAATGAATTGATCATACCAATATAGCACAATACTCATACTAAGTATACTTGTATGGTAATAATTTTATATTAGCTAAATTATTTTGAAAATTAAAATAAAATGTTTGTTTTGTTTTCTTAGTAAATATCGATATAATATATAATTGAAATATGACACAAAATGTACATACAAAAACCTATTTTAATTGTTAAACAAAAGAACCAACATTAACTATTCGAAACCAAAGTTAAATACAAACAATTAGATGTGTTGGGGAAGTCTGGCTTTAAGATATTTATTAAACTTTTTAAGCATCTGCCATATGTAAAGAATAACATAATTTGCAAGTATTATATTAGTGTTAAATTGTACGTATATCTGAAAGCGAAATATTGTTCAGCACTAATAAAAGTCAGAATTAGCAACAAAAAAGTTCATTGTCATTTCTTTTTTATACAAATTTCATTTAATATGAATTGTGTTATAACACATAAAAAAGTGTTGTGGTGCGATGAGAAATAAATTGTACTTAAACTCATATATAAGCATAACTTTAAATTGCAGTTATTGACAATTTTAAGCATAACACATTGCTCTCCCTTGATATGCAATTGATTTCTTAATAAATTTCCACATATAAGCATTCGTCCACATGATTTCCTACATATTAAAAAATATTGTACAGTATCTGCTTACATTTTTATTGGAAAGATAAAACGTATCGTATAAAACAGTGTGTTTATGTTACCTAAATGTATTTTTCTCTTCAATATATTTTATTTTTTATTAAAATAATATCTAATACGTTTCATGTTATTTCCATTAATCTAAAAGATGTACATAAACAGAAAACACTGAATTCCCAAATTGAAACAAAACACTATTCATTTATAATTTACACCGTTAATTGATGGGTTTATCACAATGGCATAATGTAAATATATATAGTGACTACAAAATCTTTGTCAAGTTATTCACTCATTTTTACACATTCAAATCTGATTTTTTATACGAGCCTGCACAGTTTATACAAAGCATCATGAACTATTGTGTACAAAAGTCAACATTAGCGATGAGAGTGTAAGTAATAAGTGTGTGATCCACCATTAGCTATTTACAATTTTAACGTCTTTTTTCGCTTCCTGATAAATGAACCATATCAATTAATGTTAAGATAGCCTTCCAAAGTTTATTCAGTTTAAACAGTCCTCCTCCAAATTATGACAACATCGGTTGTGTGTTTATAATCAGCGTTTTGAAAAATATAGAGCTTTTATAATATGATGAATAGTTTACTAATTATTTAATAAAGTACTGGTAGTTAATACAGAATACAGAATTATCAATGTAGGGAAAATGAAACAAGTTTGTCTTAAATTTATTGATATTTTGCGTTTAAAATTGTGCGAGACAACACACGATCCTTCATAAAATACTGATTCAAATGAGCAAACTGATAAGTATTGCATACAGACAAAAAGACAGATAGATCAAAATAGAAGCGTCAAAATTATTTATATTTCTTGACAATTTTTTCAACACGCGCGTCTTACTATATTACTTATTTAATGACAAAACATAATAATGTTTAATGTGTTTAAGTTACCAGTAAAAATTAAAACAGCTCTGCTTTAGGTTAAAATCAATGTAAGAAAAGAATCCTCTTTTCTTATTGTATTTTTTGACATCTGGATCAAAATCAAGAGTGAACAATTTAGAATGCATACAAAGAAGTAACACAGACTTGTACTCTTTTGAATATAAAATAATACTTTAGATAACTGCTTTCAACAAGTAACTTGCACTGTATTATAATTATTATAATTAACTATATTTGATAAAAACCTGTACACATCAAATCACCGACATCATCATAATTCCCACAAGACATGAAGTATAGTTAACATTTAAACACTGCTCAGCTGGTCATAGGAATTGTTATGTTTTGTCATTCCGCCATTTCATTCTGAACAGTGCCAATTGTTTTCCACCCGTCTCACAATTTCCAACATGAGGGCTTCCATCATAATTGTTGACAAAGGACCGCGAGGCTTTAACACGGCCAATGCAAGCACTTAGGGACCAGCATGTGTTAAATTGTCTTTATCAATTGGCTTCCAATGAACGACTACATGCTGCAACAGTCTGTCTTTCTTGTTTGCCCGTTTGATTGCGTGTATTGGTCTCTGAAAGAAAGGAAAATGCAGTGTTGTAAAGTTCAGTTTGTCACGTTGTTTGTGTTACTTATGAGAGCAAAGAACAAGCACAGTAATGATGGTCCTGGGGCTGTTTGTTAAATAAAAAACATACTTTAGAACAATAACAATAACATGGAACTGAAAAATACACTTGTTTTCGTATGTTTTTATCTCTTCTTTCCAAAATATCTTAAAGTTAAACCATAAATATGGCAATAAATAATGGGATATCAGAATATGATTTTTTTTTGCCGTTCGGAAAATATTACATATTATAACAAAAATCTAATGTGGTCTAGGAATAAGGGTTGGAAACAATAACCATGGATGCCCCTACATTCCTCTTTTTTCTCGAAACTCCATTAATGTTAATAACAAGTAAACAAACATATTCACTTTCCACTTTCAGGTTAAAATGTTTGGACAGTTTTATCATTAGCAGCATAAGTATTCATTTTGTAATTTACCTCAAGACATTGCAACAATATCTTAATTGAAATGCACCATGTCCCATCTCAAAGTCTAACATGCCCATTTTGCAAAGACCACCAAAGCCCACGTGAACCTTGAACCTGACCCTGACGCCAAAGTGAATACTGGGGCGAGTTGAAGGACAAGAGCGCGTCATGGATAGGGGGTGTAGGGAGGGTTGACCACGCATGGATCCCGTTGTGCTGCGACCTAAGAAGTATATCAACAACAGCACTCGGCCCGCTGATAGGCCCTGAGAGATGTGGGTCGACGTGGATAGCAGAGAGGCAGAGTAAAATATACATTTGTGAATATATTGTGAAACTTATTTATCTAAATGTTTCAAGCTAAATACAAGCAAGGTCAAAACCATATATATGTGTACTGTGAAACAAAACCTACTAGTCTTAATGTGTGCAAGAAAAATTAAAGCAAGTTAATATCTGTGTATAAGTATAGTAAAAACAAAACTAGATAGATAGATAAGTCAGATATATCAATATGCGTAAATATATTGTGAAAAAAAGCATTCATCAATGTTTTTTCTGAATAAATTAAAGTTTAAAAGACATTCATATTTTTATGTTTGCATTACTAATTTCATTATTTTTCAAGCAAATGCATAAATGTTGTTTATGCATTATATAATATTTTTTATTCATTATGCTATATTTTATATAATGTTTTATAAAACTTGCGTTAAGATCTTTTGTATATATTCTTTTCAAAGTAACGTTATCAATGTATGGTTGTTTCTTAAACGAACAGTCATTTAACGTTGCTCGCTGGTTATGAAAAGATACTGACCTTATATAAAAAACTAAATGGTCAGCATATCACCAGACTTAGCAGATTACATATTTTTTTTTAACGAGGAAATATAATATTTGACTTTGTTGTAATACATTGTATTTAACAATTGTTAATTCATTGAATATTATAATTATGTTTTTTAATGTTAATCCCTTTTTTAATAAAACATCACACACTCTGACCAAGGTTAAGGGGTGTTGCGGCAGTTTATTTTACCGAGGATATATTTATAGCAACACCTGATGCTATTATCACAACCCAATATTTTTGTTATCAGAATCATCACAAATGACCGAGTTGGTTCATAATAGGTACAAAGGTCAGTGGTTCGATCCCAGGTGCGGTTAACTTTTTTAGTTCTTTTTTTTCTTTCTTTTATTTCATTCTTGTTTTTTTACTGGAGCTCTTTAGTCCTGTTGTTTACATCAATCAATTTAAAGCATTTTATCACAAACTTCAAAACATGCCGAAATCTGTCAACAAGTCCCTGTTATTGATGATTAAGGTCGAGTTTGATTCTGTATGGTCTCATGTTTGTGATTAAATATTGAATTATTGTTGTGTTTTTTTGTAAGCTGTTGTGATCCCAGTCAAGATTGTAAACAATTTCTTGAGTTAACTCAAGTTGGAACAGTGTTGCGCTGATCATAACAGCTCAAATGAGTTAGAGCAAAATGCCAACTGACCCTTTTTGGCCCCAATTTTAAGAATAAACAAAAATCATTTTGAATAATGTGTATCTATTTAAACCATTTACAAAAATATACAAATGTTATTTTTGTAAAAAAAAAGTGAGTTAGAACAGTTTTGCGCTGAACAGGCGAAATATACAATGATGTACGTATCCAACATTTTATTTAGTTTAAGAGAACATAACTCAACAAGTTATATCGCGAGATAAACAAAACTAACTTCTTGCACTTTACATAATATAAATAACATACCTACAAAGAATCATGTTGATGCACAGAAAACTGAGGGACAAATTCGTCCCGCAAAGTACATAGTACAGACCAAACGAACAGTATACCCCGCATACAAACCCCTTAAAACTTACTTTGGTATAACTATAATCAAAAGGTTTATATAACCCTATATATTGGTAAAGACAATTAGTTACACGTGTTCATACTGTCCCCCTATAGTATGACACAGGGTCAATAAAAAAAATGTTGTACAAAAGCTTGGCTTTCTCATTGAAGAACTTAAGCTTTGGACAACCATGACTAATAAGCACTCAACCCACACTTCATGGTGAGGCCATATATGAAGTCAGATTTAAAGCCCTTGACAATATATAAACTTGAAAATGTAACACTTTTAAATTAAACGTGTGGGTCCAAGTAGATTAAAATTGTGTCTTGCACATCTTCATTCATAGTGATGACATATTTGAAATTAACATCTAAATGCTACCGAAATGTAGAATAAGTTCGCTCCATAGAATGGAACAGTAGGAGCCTGCTCAATCACTTGCCAAATTTCTAAGGTTTATATGAAAATCGCTTCAAATGAAAATGATACATTTACTCCCTCACAAAACCTAGTGTGTGGTGTAAATAATCATAAAGAAACATCCCCACCTGAGAGGCCATGTTGCTCTACTGGCGTTTGGAAGAGTCCGGATTGAGTGGTCACTTCAGAAACATCATGACCCCACCCTGGGGTTAACAAGGCTGGACATTTTTAAGAGATTGGTACAAGGTTGACATCGGATACAGGATCGTGTTTCTCTGCAAGGTCATGTTCTACACTGTGGCACTCTTCATTAGCTCAACGGAGTATTCCGGGAATGAGGTCATGTTCATGCCCAAGTTGTCATGTGAATTGCTACACAGTAAAGACATTTTAAAGAGATTGGTACCAGGTTGACATCGGATACAGGATCCTGTTTCTCTGAAAGGTCATGTTCTACACTGTGGCACTGTTCATTAGCTCAACGAGGTATTCCGGGAATGATGTCATGTTCATGCCAACGTTACCTTGTGAATTGCTATACAGAAAGGAAATCTAGTAACGTCTATAACTATTTGTATATTTGCATTACAAATTAACATTCAGAATTATTTGAAAAGGTCTTAATTTGTATTTGATGATGTTTTAATTAGATGGTCCGATTTAAACTTATAAATAATAATCTCAGGTAAATGTTCCACTCTTATAATCAAGAAAATATGGTATTTTATCATTCTCATTATAAGAAACGGGTAAAATATTGAATTAACTACTGTAGCACATAAGCAAATTATTTCCCCATGGTGTGTATCAATAAAAGGCATGGTATTTACAAGTCATATACATCATGTATAAACCTATTATTTTTGCGCAATTGCATCAAAAATGTTAGGCTTATAATGACGCTATGGAGTGTGTCTCCTGGGTAGAACCAGTACAAGGGAAAATATTTAAAACTCTTAAAGAATGGGAATCGAACCCGTGACCTACTTGTCTATATGGGCACACCATGACCACTACACCACATTAACCTTGCGTTGGGAAACGCTTTGTCCAAGGAACTGCTGATCACCATATTTGAGAATTGTTGTTTCTGCTGTTGTTGATGCTGAAACATCAATTTGCTCCTATCCTGCTTCTCTTGTTCTTGCGCGCATGCTTAAACATGAGGCTCTGTTGTAGTAAGATACATCCGGACATTTTCTCTTTGAATGAAAATGTTAATTATTTTTTTATTGTAAAATTCATTGCTGTGCTAGTATTTACAAAAAAACTTCAAACCCATCTGTATTCCTTAAATGTGCCAATGTCTGTTAACGATTTTTGGGGATTGTTTGAATCAGGTATATTCGGTAGATCTTAAATTAGTGGACTTTTAAAATAATATTATATATAAGACTTAAGACGTAAACGTTCTTTGAACATTTAAATTTGATTTTAGCAGACCCACACACATCAAGGATAAATTGTGTTCATCAAAGAATGATGGTTTTATTTAATCAATGTCAACATTCCAATAATGGGGATCGAATTTGGGACCATCTTATCGCTTGGTAGACAACATATATCATCTACGCCATCACACCTTTTTTCACATAAACATACTCAACTGTTGATATGTGCCGGTCATATTGAAGCTCGTCCTCTGAGCTTAAACTGGCACTGCTAAGGCCCATGGAAACAAAAAATGCATCTATTTCAAAACATATATTCAAAAAATTGTATAAATGACCAGTATATATTATCCTTAAAATGCAGTCCCAATTGTATGTTCTATTATTCTGCTGCTTTGATAGTATAATGTATGTTTTCTGTCACGGAATAGTATCACTAAACAGACATATTTGAAGTTAAATATCTGTAGAAGTTAATAGTATAAGTGAACTTAGAAGATACAATAAATACAGAAATAAATGAGATCATTGCAAGGATTGCATATAAGCTACCTACCTATTTTTAGTAACAGACACCTTGACCCTCACGGGTCCCAAATGCAATCCCTCGCTAGATCAGCATGTAACGTACCTACACATACACTTTCAGTATTAAAGCTTTACCCTGACTGAATTAATTGAACGCACACTTGTTATATAGTTTGAGGAAAAGTGACCTTGGACTTGACCCAAAACACATAAGCAAAGTTGAATATTATTATCTGCAGTAAATAAAGAGATATGGAAATGTTTCATGTAAACATGAACCATAATTTTCAAAGTAAAAAAGAGGGCATATATATGCATAGTTGCAAGTCAGAGTTATAGAACTTGGTCAGTGATGTCACAATTTTACCTCACACATATATGTTAAGTTCAACTGACCATCTGTAGTGCAAACAAAGATAAGTGTGGAGATGCAGCACGTTTACCAATTTCCAAAGTAAAACCAAGAGGGCATTTATCTGCTTAATTGAAGGTGCGAGTTTTGGAACTTGGTCAGTCCCCTTACAAAATGGAACAGAACACATGTGTAAAATGTCAATTAAATACATGCATGAGAAAAAAAATAAGATGTTGAATGTTTACCTTAACCAGAGGCCTTATCATTGCCGTGGTGATCGTTACCGTGGTGACCGTCATCGTAGTAGTGCTCTACAGTTTCTTCCGCAGGCTCTGTCTTGTTCCTGACTGTAGAGACGGGCTGCTATTCACGAGCGACATTGCAGATTATCCCTGGTGACTGTTTAGTCGACTTCAACCACATGGGAAAAACAATTTAAACCTATTAAATATTTGAAAAACATCACAAGGTTTTCCTCACGACTTACATCAACATTGGAAAATACAAAATCAGGTATAGTTCCACTTCTTTATATTATATAAATACAATATACAATACCGGATATAAAAAAGTAAATAAAGTGAACGACATCAAGTGAACTTTAAGACTGTTGTGTCAACTACGTCCGCCTGAGAAAATATGTTATATTGTACCAATATTTTGTATTACAAAACAATAATCCTGATTAACACAAAATTTAACATACAAACTGTCATTACACGACAACAATAACTTTACACAAAAAAAACTACAAATCCAAAACAAACAGGTCTACTGACCTTAAGATGTTCCCCAATCAGTCATTTATGAACCCTCATGTGACCTTGGAGACTTGTACAAAAGCCAGGATTTAGTTAAGCCGACTCCTGCGGCAGCTGGTCAGAGGCTAGAGTGATGCTGAGCTGGTCAACATGTCTGTCAAATTGGGTGCCCAAGAACGTGCTTTGGAACCACATTGAAGACAGGGAATCAACATAAGTGTGTTCATTTTCTGAATATTTTCTAAATGAATGCATGAGACCATATAACAGCACGTGTTTTTCTGCAGGTTCGTAACCTCCACAGGGTCGGTGGTTTTTTTGCAAGTATTCCCAGTTTTTCTTATACTTTTGATATTATGCTTTGACTTTTATTTCTTCCGTTAAAAGCACATTAAGTGGGCAGCTTTGTAGCATGCTTACCGACATACTGTGGATACTGTTCGCATTCTTTGATATTCCTCACTGGTCGATGGACAAATGTGATTTTGCACTAAGTGGTGCTTCAGAATCACAAACTATATGTCTATTAAACAGAGTCTAACAGTTCGCTTAGTTAAGGCAGCACACAATAAAGAAGTTTGTGTAACAGTTATTTTACCTAAGAACAGCAAATAATTAAGAAAGATAAGTGTGTACTTGGAATATACAAACATGACACACAAAGAGTATTTAGTTTTACAAAAATCTAGTCAGCTTTGCATGCATAGTTTTACCATGTAGTGCAACAACAATTGTATACAATAAAATGAAGTAATTGCCTTCTTAGTGTTTTATGAAACTGAACAACTTTTTTTTCTATAGACAATCACATTATCTCAAGATGGCATCTTTACATTAACTATTTACTAGTTCAAATTTGAAAAAAGTATTCATACTACATTAAATTAATGTGTCTTATTTAACATATATAGACCAATATACAATTAAATGTATGTAGAAATGAAAGCCTAAAAAAGCGCAAGTCTGATGTTCGTGTATATCTGTGTAGAGACACTCAATTTACACAAATAATGTTTTTGTTCTTCAGTTTCATACACAGTTTTTGACAACTTGTCAATGTTAAGACATTACTAAAATAATTGTTAAAACAACGTTACGCATTATTTGCTATGACAAAAACATCTGATGTTCAAAGAAACACTTTACATAGTGTAATTAAAGAACAATATTTGTACAAAAATACATTTATCTGCTTGATACAAACATGTTCATAATGTAACATACACCAATGAACACATGCAAATAAACCTCATCTTATTGCTGTTTGTTATGTAAAACACATATTACTACACATATCAGATACTTGTACCAGTCAGCTATTCCACTCTGAACACCAGGATGTTGTTACTGTCCCCCTGTGCCACAATAATTGAGGATGTGGTGCTGCTGTAGCAGACTGACACTGGTCTCCTCACTCCACTATCCCACCGTGTATCCAGAGTCGCCAGCTTGCTCCTCCCCTCACAGTCCATCTGTAGTATAGTAAATGACCCGGATGCACATACCAGCACTTGGCCTGCAGTGGTCACATGTACACTCTGTGGCCTTCGTAGTACTGGGTGTCTGTACCTAGCCAGGAGTGTTCCATCCCTGGCCAGGGTGAGCAGCGCGTGATAGGAGAAATCGGTTATATACAGCTTGTCCCCTGTGGGACTCACAGCACACTTGTCTACTGCAAAACACAGTAACATATATATAAATATACCATTACTGTACATGTTAAATAATCTTAACACACAGACTACAGTCATAGTGTATAACATGTCTTGTTTTGAATAGGCATTGACGCATCTTTAATATCCGCATAAAATCCAATTATTATAAATAGATTTGTGTGACATGCAGGTTCTGTAACATGTTATTGGGTAAGTGGTTACAATGCGACTGGTGAGTTAGAAATGAAGTGGTGTACAATTACACATATGGAAACAATTACACAGATTGAAACAATTACACAAGTAAATAATTATACAGTTCAATTCACATGTACATATGAACGCAACAACAATGTAAATGCAGCACTAATAGATTTTCAACACATGTACACATGTGATATCAATGTATTTACATAGATGCGAAAATTCTGCGAGCAAACATACTTCATACATGTTAATTGGTACGACTAACGTTGTGTTTGTAAAGTGGTTCTAACGAGAAAAAAAATCAAAAATAAAAACAAAAACAATGTTTTAAACAACCAATAATAAAACTTTTATATCTATTTTATTTACCAAACCATTCACAAACACATATTGTAAGAAATAAATAGTTATATTTAAATTCATACGTTTGAATAGTTCTTAAAAGCCAACTACAAAAATGTTTTTCTTGTGCGAAATAATGGTGCAGATTCCGGCCGGAATAGAGGCCAAATTGGCATGTAATGTTGGAATTCCACCCGGACACTGGCAGAAAGAGTGTTACGCCCGAGACTGAAATTATATCTTGGCCTAATTCTTCTGTTTTTCCTGACGTTAATTCATCTTATTTTAGGCAAATGTTGCTCTCTTTTAAAATTATTATTTCATTATTCTAATAATGAATATAAGGTGTTATAAATAACATAATTAGGTTGTTTTCATCATTTCAAAGGTTTCCTTTAACATAACACACAAACTATTTTTATATCATCTATATAAATCAAGTGTTCTGCATGTTTAACTTTATTATAAATTCATTGTCGTTGAAATTTCTAAAATACATCATCCAGTAACTTGTACATAGACATACCAATGTTAACTTAAACCATGACCAACAGCTGATCTGGTGGTATTTTGCAGCTGCAACTATAGCTTTGCAGTCTACACATGAACCTGCTTATAATTATTGATTATCGCTTTATTATTGCTTGATGATCGGGCTTTCATCCACAGAAAGTTGTATGTTGCAACTTGAACATAAGCAACTGACTCTGACCTAAATTGTAGATGTAAGGCATCATCAGGACTTACAATTGTAGTGTTAAAAATGTCTTGAAATTCTGACAGTATTTGAGTATTGTATAAAAGACAATGTGTATTTAATATAATGTGGAAATAAACAATAAGTTTGTTGCAAAAGCCTGTTTTCATGATACTGCAGAACAGTATAACAAGTTTGTATTTTTATTTATGCATTCCTTTTTCATAAATTGATGAATGATATTGCCATAATTATATGTATTTATTGACCCAGTGAGAAATATAAAAGGAAAAGCCAACGGTGTATAACTATTTGAAGGAAAAACACATTGAAAAAATATATATTTACATACCGGGGGTGGGTTTAAATATATAGTTAATACAAAATCCATAAATATTTCAGATTACGTCATATGACAGGGGAGAAAAAATGTTTGTGGCATTACTTATCCCATCACGTACCTCAACAATGCTGTCATGGAGATAATTCGTTTTCAAGAAAGCAGTTTTTAAAAAACGCCTTGTGAATGAATTAACTTTCTTTATATTTGTCGTCCGTGAGAATTATAATGATATTGTATTTTGTCATAAGTTTGATTCTTTTTTTTCCGAATGGCATGACCTCTTATGGTTTGTTTTTTTTCACAAAATGCATGTGTTGTGATTTCTGCTCGTAATTTAAAGTTCCAAAAGTAATCTGTTTTCCGCCCGTAATCTGCTTTCTGCCTGTAATTTAAAATTCAGCTCT
This sequence comes from Dreissena rostriformis, assembly GCA_007657795.1. Lineage (NCBI taxonomy): Eukaryota > Metazoa > Mollusca > Bivalvia > Myida > Dreissenidae > Dreissena > Dreissena rostriformis. The sequence goes on along the minus strand of VMBQ01000686.1, from coordinate 168,704 downwards.
ACCTAACATACATAATGCGCCCCTGTTTCTGCCCGGATTCCGCCCGCATCCGGCCACTCTTCTTAAATTCATATTTAAGCAAATACACCTGGAAATCATGTTTACGCCATTTGTGTGCCAATTTTGGGCGGAAAAATTAGTAGAAGCCATTTTATTTGATTGTATGCAAATGTTTAATTTACAAATCATATTGAATATAATATAATTATTTGACTACAACAGACATGAAGATCAGGTCAGTGAGTGTGTTTCCCAGGAACGCAGTTTCTATTTATAGACATGTCACGTTGTGACAGTCAAACTATTTCATAACTCATGTTTATATAAATCAATAATACTGAAAATCTGTCTGCCAATTGTTATATCTATGAACACATGTACATTATAAACAAATACAAATACCTTAAATTTTATGTAATGCAATAGGATGAATCCACCATGGTTATTACCTGTCAATTCACCTGATGCATCATCATATAGTCTGCAGACCAGTTTCCCTCTCAGTGTGTACTTGTACAATGCAGTACCAGAGCAGATTAACAGGTCTCCCTGATGGTGGGCAATACCTCTACATCTATGTTGTAACTGAAAATCCCTACCTCTTACAGACTGGCTTTGGGTGACCCTGATAAACTGAACTTTATCATTCACAGCCACTGCCACCTCACTGGGTGTGATCCTACATATATCCTGTGGATTAGCAGCCACATCCCAGTGACTCACCACCTGGTACTGCTGGTCCAGCAGCTTGACTTTATTATTATTGTCGTCTGCAACCAGGACCTGTCCATCTGGGAGGACACAGCAGCCTGTGATATTGCATTGGAGTGAGTCAATTGGTATACTCACATTACACTCAGACTTCCCCTGGACAGTAAACACCTTGCCTGACTTTCCCAAGAATGTCAATGCCTGCTGTATTTTTTGCTCACATTTTATGCTTGCTATAAGGCAGAGCTCTTTATTATCACCAATTTTCTGAATGGTTTTATACAATTTTGTTAAGTCATTCTGAAGACGGGTGCATTTATGAATTGAACTTGTAATTGAACCTTTTATGCTTATAACTTCATCGTTTATTTCGTTCAGTTCCGTACTATTATCAAATGCATTCAAGATAGAAAGTACACTCCTAAACATTCCAGACGTACTCACAGAACTATTACCACATTCATCTATGGTAGTATTTATATTGACACGCATTTGTTCTATCATGAATGCCCCATGTTCCTTGTATGTTCCCTGCAATGACTGAACACTGGCCTCCTGACTGTTCTGTAGGCTTTTGATTTCTCCCAGAACAGTTTCCAGCTTCACTGACAGTCCCTGTATGTCAGTGGACTCATTGTTGATCAGCTCAGAGATTGGAGTCACTTTACTGCACTGGCTGAAATGAGCAAACAACACATGAACATACCAAGAAATAGTAAAAATGCAAGTTGCAATGCTTCAAACAAGTATACAGATTCAAATAAATTAAAACAAGGAAACTAAAATAAATCTATTTCTTAGGCTTCTTAGGGGGGCATATACATTTGCCCTTGTCCGTCTGTCATTTCATCCGTTTGACTTTTAGGTTGCAGGTAACACAACAACTATTCCCGAAACTTTATAAACAGCATGTGAAATTGCGCACCTCTATATTTTGGTTCAGATGTTTTCGACATTATCGTAATTATGACTCCTTTTTTATGTAAAAGTGACATTTTAAATGTGTGTCACATGTAACTGTAAAAGCATCGCTGCTAGACGGCTGAAACTTCAGATAGATGTTTACCATCTTCTTAACATGTGGACCTTTACATTTTTGTATGGATGTTTTAAACATAATCAGAGCTATGGCCCCTTTTTGGCAAACAAATCGCATTGCATGGAAAGTTTTGACCCCAGCTAGAAGATTTGAACAAAGTAAATTTCAGAAGACCATTATTAGACAGTATATGCCAAACAATTTAAACACCTTTGGGCCATGTGGTTTCTGAGAATAATAATAAGTCAACATATATATAAGAAAAACAAGTTACTTCTAGGGTGGGCCTATTTTCAACCCAAGAGGTATTATTTGAACAACTTTGTAGAGGACCCCAATATAATGTTAAACACCAAACATCATACCTCTGATCCTAGTGGTTTCAGAAAAGAAGATTGTAAAAGTAATTCACTATAGTAGTGTATAAAGTATCTTGTTAACCTTGGGCGTATCAAGTTTTGACTTGACACCAGGGGCATGATTTGAACAAACTTGGTAGGGAACCTTACATTGATACATGCCAAATATAAAACCTCTCGGCATTGCAGTTTCAAAGAGGAGATTTTTCAAAGGTTTGTACTATATACTTATTAGGGAAAAATGTAATTAGTTTAACAATCTTTGTAGAGGACCACCCCTACAATGTTACACACCAAATATTAAACCACTGACTTTTGCAGATTCATAGACGATATTTTAAATGTATTTTCTATATAAGTCTTTATGTGACGAATGGGAATTTGCAAGTTTTGAACAACTCAGTTGAGGGCCACACGACGATATTACACCCCAGATATTAATGCCCTGTCCCGTGTGGTTTCAGAGATTTTTAAAGTTTTTATTATTTAAATCTATTTTTTACTCCGGTGACTTGCATATGCGAGGGCCAAGAACCATTTCATATACTTTGAAAGAAGGTCACTTCAGAAGTTTCATTAAAATATGCCAAGTGGTTCAGGAGGAGGAGCCATAAGAACAAAAAATTAACAGACACATGCACGCACAGACTGACAGACAACATGGTATGCTAAATTAAAAGCTCCCCATGAGTACTATGTGCTAAAAAGAGGCATTACTTTTTAATTATGTTTCTTCCCAACTGTTATATACCGACAGACATTTTATTAAAACTTATACAAAAGCACATCATCTTCATATTTAAATATACAAATCATTTTCTGTGAAGTAAATAGATGTAACAACATAACATAAAATACAAATAGAAATACACATATTTGATGTCAAGAGTAATATTGCCAGTCACTTTATCTAGACATCTAGGTAGTTTCTTAATAGCTTTAATTTCTTATTTTAGCTGAATAGAGATTTCTTAAATATTGGAACAAGAGGGACATGTGCCCTAAGGAACTCACTTGGGACCCAAAAGGACTAAACGACTAAAACTGTGACTTCTAGACTGTAACCCAGTTTAAACTTGGCCAATTATCACTAGTACAAATGTTCTGACCAAGTTTCATGAAGATTGGACTGAACATGTAACTACTAGAGTATTAATAAGGTTTCACTATAGCCGTTTTAACAAAAACTGTCCTGCCGCCTGGCGGCCATGTTTTTAAGCCATCCTTAACCATTTTGAACTAACCCAAGATATCATTTGAACAAATTGTCTGACCAAGTCTCATAAAGATTGGCCTATAAATGTGACTTTTAGAGTGTAAACAAGGATTAACTAAAGCAATATATGGAAATTCTGAACCGGAACCATTTTTGAACTATGATAATTACAAATGTTCTGACCAAGTTCAATAAAGATTAGACAATAAATGTGATAAACAACTGCCATGTTTTTAATGGAACCGATATCATTTTCAAAATGAGCCTAGCCATCATTAAAATACATGTTCTGACCAAAATTGTAAAATAAATGAGACTTAGAGAGTGTTAACAAGCTTTTTCTATAATTTGATCTTGCGACAGGAAAGCCCAAAAATAAAAACTCCAGAGACATCTTCTGGCGAAGAATTCTAGTTAACATAAAGGTAGTCTTTTTTTCAGGCCAGTGACCAATTGCCTTTCCAATGTGACTGGATTATATGAAATATTATAGAGCTCATTACTTGTGTTGCTTGCACTAATTTTACAATTTAAAACAATAAAATTAGAAATCAAACATGACACCTACTATGAACTAAGAACACAAGTTTTAATGTAAACATATCGCATAATGACCGCAAGCAGAAAGAAGCGTAAGCATATAATGATATATAGTAATGTAATGTTTGAATTGAACAACAGCTTTAAATGTTTGTTTTAAATTCAATTTAATTAAAATTAATCAGTCAACAAGCAACTTTCTGTTGTTCTGAAGCATGGTTATTAAAGGACATAGGCTAACCACACTATACACAATAGTAAACTCCGCGTAAAAACCTGTGACCTTGAATTGTGACATTGACCTTTCACCAAGGATAAATGAGAGTTGTAAAGGTTCTTTTCTTTGATCTTGGAGAATAAAAACCAAATGTAATAATCTTATAATAATAGGTTTTAAATAGTTACCAATGTGAAACAAAATTTCCCTTCACTGTCAAAATGAGCAAAATAAAATAAATATTTGTGAAATAAAACAACTAGACAATACAAATGGCAATCCCCACAAACTATGTTTCCATTTTAAATTTTATTAATATTATCGCGCACTCCCAAAGTAGGTCTGCTACCTACTCACAAACATTTCAGAACAAATCCTAAATCAAAACTTAAGTTTTTATAGCGCAAACAGTTTTTTATAATTTTGTGTAACAGTTTTTTTGATCAGACTGAAATCTGAAGCTATACGGTCTACATGTAAGCTACCAAACAATACAATTTCAGCAGACTAACTCCATTAAAACTAAATGTTAACGAGCGGAACCTTTGTTTTCGTTTTAAGTTAGAGTACTTTGACCCGACTGCCCCCAAATACAATCCCAAGCTAGGTCTGCATGAAAGCTACCTACACACAAAACTTCTTTTAGTGCAACACCTCCATTTTAACTAAAGTAATTGAAGAGAAACCTTATTTCCTATTTTGTAGAGAACCCGGTTAACATTAGTTTAATAAGTTTTTTCTGACTGTTTCATTTTTCATTCTTATGGTATTTTGTGCAAATGTTTAAAAATACATGTGGTAAAGTAAATCACAATCAACGAACACTTATTCTAAACACATGTAGAAATATGAACATTATAAATTAATGGTATATTTAACTGAACCAAAGGTGTGTAAAGCTTACATGCTAAAACAATAAATTATTATTTGATGTGAACAAATAAAATATTTAAGATAATTACTGAACTGAGGCGTAGAAGAGTTATATGGAGAAAAACATTGATAATACAATTTTTCTCAAAACATCCATACAAACAAATATTTTTCAGTTGCATTAACCTATCAATGTATAGTCTACATAGAGCCTTAAACATACATTGTCTTTCATACTTTTCACTTAAGTTTGTAGTAAAAGATTTGTTCATGGGTTGTTAACGTAATATGAATGAAACAAGAGGGCAAAAGGCCCTAGGTCAATTAACTGGAAACCGAAGTAACTAGCTTGTTCTAAGCAGCATTTGTGATGTTTGTGTAATAAATGTGTCTTTTGACAATTATATTCTAACCCGGAACCATTGTTGAACTCGGCTAAGATATCATTAGATCAAGTGATTCAAATCCGGTGTATGCTGATCGGGAAAACACATGTGACTTCTAAAGTATTCAAAAGTTTCACTGTATACTTATAAGGAAAACTTTCCTGCACCCTTGTAGCCATGTTTTCCAACGGAACAGAAACCTTTTCAAATTTAGCCAAGATATAAGAAGAACAAAATGTAAAGTAAGTTTCTGATGGAGACACAAAATGTGATTTTAGTCTAAATTGTTTACAAGGTTTCACAGTAGCCATATAAGAAACAAAAACAGCATTTCCCCTTTCAGACATCGTTTTAATGGACGGGAGCTGTTTTCAAACTCAGCTAAAATATAATTAGAACGAGGATTGTAGGCAAGTTTCATTACGTTTTGGAAAAAGTGTGACTTTCAGAGTGTTCACAGGGATTCACTTTAGCCATAAAGGGAAAAAGTATGTGATTTTCTTTCATCAAAGTTTCTCCAGTACTTTCCGAGATATTGCAGGATCCAGTTCAGCGGACAAACAGACATAATGATCAGTAGGGTAAGCCTATATTAACATCAGGTGAACCTAGCAGGGGACTTAAACTATTTAAAACACTGTCAAAAGGTCTAAACATCAATGTTTAGTTTCTTAAATATTTTAAATCATCTGCTTCACGAAATTCAAAACAAAGGTCATTAAAATCCCGTGGACAATATTCAATTGCCACAGGCACAACTGTAGTTATGCCCTTGATGTTTAGAACATTAGGAAAAGCCTTACTTCATTTGTGCTTATGGCAATTTTAATGTAACTAAGCGATTTAAATGACACATTTTTAAAAATAATATTGTGCAGATTGGTTTGAAATAATTGCCCATCGAAAGCAAAATATAAACCACTGAAGTCTAACACACCTGTAGTGATCAGATACACACTGAGGGCAGCACAACTGTCTGTGTAGGTTGCAGAACTTGTCAAGTTTATGGTCCCTGTGTTCATCACAAGTTTGTAGAAATTCCACCCCCTTTTTAGACACGGGCCATTTATCGATATCAACCCTTCCAAATGCAGAATGTTTAGCGTACGCTTTACTATGTGGATCAATACAGTTTCCACAAAAAAAACGATCACACAGTTTACAAAAGAAGTCATCGCTTGTCTCAACCGTTGTTTGGTTTTCACAGGCATTACAAATATAATCCTTCACTTTATTAGAACCCTGATCAACTGAAGATTGATAACTTGTCGCCATTTTGTAGATTGATTGATTTCAAATACAAAACAAATGTGCATCAATAAAGACAAATGTAATGCTTATACACGCTTATACACGTTTGTTCATTATTTATAAATTAGTTCAACATTTAACACTTCCAATATGACTCCGACACTCGCATCTGAACTAGTGAAATACTTTCCAATCTAAGATTAAAACGGGTTTTACCAGTAAACAGTGTCACAATGTTATCTTTCCCGTTTGAATAAGTACAGTATTGAGTTACATTTAACCCAAATGACAATATCACTCTGGATAAGCAGACGATTTATTTCATAAATAAAATAAGCCTATCTTGCGGAGCATTCCAGAGAAAGTCGATATATCACGATTGATGACAAAACGTTCACTGGAAGGCTAATTTAAACCAAATCGAAGCACAGAGAGACCGCAGTTGGTATATAACATGTAAAACGCATAAATGCCTTATTAAAGTAATAATAAAAGTAATAATAATGCTATGTTGATACTATGTCATTGTAGCAACAAAAAAAAACATATTAAGTAAAGATTCAATCATGATATGGAAAAACTGAATAGAGCTGAGCTTTTTGTGCAATGTTATATCTCATCTTTATCTCTCTCTGAGAAGTAAGTTGTTGACATAGTGGTCTAGTAGCTTTTTAAGCCCTTGATACCAATAGAGCAAATACATAATCCCATCTTGGCTCCTCTCAACCTATAAGTTTAAAGGAGCATATGGATAGCTAATAGTTTATTACCGGGTATATTTTCAAATAATACGATGATTAAGTACTGAATGATTGATTACTGCTTATAATAAGTATAACATAGCTATCAATTGAATAAACACTCAGTAAAATATATTTATTTATTAAACAATAGTTTGCAAACGTTGGCCCCAGGATACTATTGAATTGCGCATGAACATAATTGCATTTTCAAATGTAGTTGTTGAAAAAAATATAATGAATGAAATGTAAATGGTACGTGTATTACCACCGTTTGGATGTGCTCTTTTGATTAATGTTATTTTATTGTTTTAAATTTTCTTATTCAAGTGATTGATTTATATCAATGTGATTTTAAAGCGGGACTGTACGATTTTGTCAAATATTTATGATTTTTTTTTTTAAATGTGTTGAAAATTAGTATACACCAGCGCTAACTTGTCTTTGCTGCATTTTATAAAATTCGTCTTCAAAGTATAATTTGTATTGCCTATTTTGAGTAATCGTAACATAATTTAATCATTATATTAAAATATAACACATGTAAAACTCGTTCAGTCCCGCTTTAAATCCCGTTTGAACAATTGATTAACAATATATTTTAAGCATTGCTTAATGAACTTTTTATTTATTTATTGAAAAATAAAAGTTCGAAAATTTGAAATATGAGTTGGTAAATATGTTTCTATGCTGAGGAGAGATACTTCTTTAAATATATATACGAGTGAAATATGCCAATGTGCCAGGGAAGAAGTCAGTGCCGATTGTTAGTGGACAACTTATAACCCAGTTAATTATATTGGGGACGGGGGTCATGATATACCAAACAAACTGCTTGGGAAACATCATTCGTTCATAACCAATGCAAGACAAACATATTTTTTCCCGTTTATTTACATTTGTTTTTCAACCATTTCCACAATATTATATTCAACTAGTGATATTGAAAAATACCTTAAAATAATTAAGAAAATGTCATTTACACAGCAGCAGTACAATAATTCGGGCTACTTACAATAAAAGTGATGATAACTATAATAATTATACTTCCACACTTTATAAGAAAACAATATTATAAGTTTGACATGCGTGTTTCATGGAATGAATGGGCAAGTTAAAAAGGACTTCTTTCAAATGTTCTGTTAAAAGTTGTATTAAACTTGTCAAATCACTTTGTGTTTAATACCCCTACTTTGCCAAAGGATATGCTTGATGGAGGAAAGCTACACAAAAACAGCCAATATTACTTGTATATTGAACTAGTGATACTTACAATTAGGAGTATTAAATCTATTTCACAAATATGACTTATTTAAGTACCCTTGAACCACTTTGTCAGCAATGTAAAAGGGAAAATTACTCTGGAATGTGTGGAGTACTTTGAATGAACAAATGTATTGTGTATCTTATGATGAATACATATACTCAGTTACAAGTTTATCTCTCACAACAATCTATCTTCATAAGCAGTTTACAAATAGTTCATAATAAAGCCCAGAAATACCAAAGAACCTTAAAGTTCACAATTTATTGTCTTGTGAGTCCCCCCCCCCCTTAGGTCAGCATGTTATCTGCCTGCACACACGATTTCCAAGTTCACACAAAATGAATTTATTGAGTAACAGTGACCTTGACATTCACCTGACTGACCTCAAATGCAATCCAACGTTAGGCCTTCCTTAAAGTTAGCTACACTCACAGTTCGAATGCAATACCTCCATCCAAACTGAAGCTATTGAGCAGAAAACATGTATTTTGTATTTTTAGTAACATTGACCTTTATCTTGACCTAGCTAGCCCCAAATTCAATCTCGACCATGTTCACTATAAAAGCTTACTATATGTCAAATGACATTCATGGTCTGATAGCAGTAAACAGTGTAATTGTAATGGGACTCTTGGGTCACGTGAGTATTTAATATCTTATATGTCAAACTGTGATTAAGAAGATACATAATTGAAAATTAGATACTGTTAAACAGATTGATAAACAAGACTAAATGGAGTGAGTTTTAGTGCATACTAATACATGGACTGAAATTTATGTTTTAAGTGAAGGAGAACAACTGTCTAACAAACATTAACGTTAATTTTGCTTAAACAAACAACTGTTTTTTATTATTATGTTTAACAATTTTAATACAAAGTCTAATCTTTACTAAGAAAACATTATGCCATGTTCAAGCAATTGGAACAATTGTAGGCAATATGGGACATCCTACAAGTTAAAACACCTATAAACTGAACAGTATTCAGATGTGATGCTTTACAAAGTCAATCCAAGAGACAGCTATATCCTCCACCAAAATTGTTTTGACCTTGAAGTAGGGACCATTATTTTAGCAAATATGACTGACTCCATCATGCCTTTTTTTTACCTCATCCCGATGACCTAATCCTTGTTGCACAGTTTGATGAAAATGGGTACAGGAGATATAGACTGGACATGAACAAAATACTTAAACCGTTTACTTTGAATTATGACCTTGACCTTCAGCCAGCGTGACTTACTCATTCCTTTTGTTCATTGTCTCAATGGTCTTAATATTGTAGTAAAGTTTCATGAAAATCCGTATAGCTGATATAGACCAGACACAAAAATAGAGGCTTAAACGTTTGCCCTTGACGTTTGACCTTGGCTTTAAGCAGGAGTGACTCATTCTTTCTGGACATCATCTCAATGACCTAAACAGTGTAGCCAGATTTTATGAAAATCCTACAATCGGGATAGGAGATATGGACCAGACATGAAAATAGAGGCTCAAACTTTTGCCCTTGAAGTAAACCCTTGATCTTGAGTAGAAGCGACTGAAAAATGCCTTCTGTATATCATCCCAAAGAACTTAACATTTAAGCCAAGCGTTATGAAAATCCACGAACACGTTAAGGACATACTGAGCGGAGAAGAAAATGAAGGCTGACTCATTCAACCTTAAAGTACGACCTTAACCTTGAGCATTACTAACTCATGGCTTCTGCACATCGTCTTACTGCTCTAAACATTGGAGGTTAGTTATATGAAAATCTGCAAAAGGTCATATATGTAGGTGTTATGGAGCGAACACACAAGTATTAGAGACAGACTGACTAACTGACAGAGGGAAGAAGGGCATTCCTATAATATAGATTCTGGTAGGGGACTAACAAACCCTAGGTTTTCACTTAGACGGAGAAACCTTTCATTGTGTGTATATTAAGATAAAATGAAAGATATTTAAAAATTAGGTTGTAATCACATTAAATGACAACATGTCTGTGTGATGCAATATTTAATACATTTAAATAAGCCAAATCTAGCTAATGTATATAAAAAAAACACTATTTGTTTTCAGTTAATTTAAAGCCGGGGTGTATTTAGTCCTTAAAAATAATCCAGCGGACAATGACTGACCATAATAACAAGGCTGACAGAAATGCCATTGTTTCCAAGAGATTAGCTTAAATTACAAATTGACAACTTATCTAACATTATCACGTTCATCTATTATCTAATTATTTGATCATATTAGACGTAAAACATCCATTTTGTCGTTTTCTTTAACTTGAGAACTTAAAAGGGCAACTGTTGTGGTAAAGCACACACCATATATTTATACTGTTGAGTTTCTATATATTTTAGCTTGATAACTGAAAAGCCCAAGGCTTAATTAAAACACAATAAGGTGTATTTCCTGTGAAGAACCAGTCTTTGGTGTCTTTGGAAGAAGGCTTCCAGAATTAAAGTTTAGCTTAGACCGCCTGGTTGCTAGGGTGACACCACATTCCATGTTATAGTGTGAACTTACTGCTGTGTACCTCCTAACTTGATTAATAAATGTAGGAGCTTTAAAAACATGTACAATTGATTATAGAAGAAAACTCAATGATTTCCACAACAAACCCCCAAATGACACACACATTTACTGTCAGTTAGGTATGGTCAACATCTGGATTTTAATAGCAAGAACTTGAAAAAACAAAGGTACGATATGCACAAATTTTAAGTGTCATTTCTGACTTTGACGCATATCTTAAGAGCAATGATATGATGATCAGTTGTGTCAATTTAATTGCAAATCCCCCATGATAATTTAAAATGTAAAACATGAACAATTTTTGCCATGGGATAAAGGATATAAAGTTCGAAGTGTGACTGTAAAGTCATGGGTTTTATCCCCAATGTGGGGGCGTTTTTTATATCTCCACAAATATATGACACAGACTTAATGTGGTCTAAGACAGCAAAATACTTTTTACTTAATACATAAACAACACAAGAAACCCCTAGTGTGGGGCTAATTTTGACCCCACGGGCATGATGTGGTCAACTTTGTAGGGGACCGCTATACGATGTCGCAAACCAAATAAACCATAGCCTCGTGGTATCAGAGAATATAATTTCAATGTTCAGTGATTTTATTACAATTTAACATATGCAAGTCCCAGGACTTGCTGGACTAGAAATGTGTGAGTCCAAAACTGAAATTGCGTGTTCCGTGTATTATAAACTTTCTATCCATGATTTTAGCACACAAAACAAAACACACAAAGATAACAAATGAGAAACAGTAGCCAGGTATTTAATTTGCTGAAACAAAGAATGTGTCCAATTTCTTTTGGTTGTTGTTTTTTTTAATTAGAGTTCATCAATTAATTCAGTTTCCTGTCTTTTAGAATCCGTGCACAATTTGCTTAATATTATATTATATCCTGATTTATTATGTTTGCCACTCTGTACAGTTTATTTGTAATATCCATTAATATTCTATTTATTAAAGGCGCAACTGACATAGTTTTGGAGGTAATTCAATTTTTGTTTCTTTCCATACTTGATTTTTATCCAGAGCATATTAATTCTAAACAGTTCTTGGTGTAGATAGTGTGCTCTGCAAAAAAAGCACCTTTCTCATAAGCTATTCAATGTCTGGCATCACATCTGACTCGCTGAGTTTTATTAAAACAATATTGTTGTTTTTTTTCCAGATTACAAACATGAAAACAGTGCTGATAGTGTAGAAAACTGTTCTCGACTACCATAACTTGAAATCAGTGAATTCATCTTTTGATTATTAAATAGAGGGAAAAAAATACTTGAAAATCCCTTCTTTCATGACAAAGTTATGAGGAAGCATTAACATATTTTGCTGTGAGTTTAAGGATATGGTGTTGGCCAAGGGACAGGGAGGTCTTGTGTTTGATCCTTAGTATGGCAGATCTAAAAGCACCGATATCAATACAACATTATCCCTATATGAATACTCTTATCAGACCAATAAACTTTCAAAGACAAAACTGATTTATGAACCAATACAATTTTGAATGAATTATAAGCTTTCAAAAGCAAACTGTAAAACAATCATTTTTTCATCTATAAACTGTCAGGCACTAAGAACAAAATCATGCTAATGAGCTGTATCAATAACTTGTGTACAGCTTGTGTACTTTGTGTGACATAAATCCTCAACAAGATATTATACTCCAATGACATATGCTATATGATGACAGAATGTAATCTGTGAACAATTAAAGGTTTTCTGTTCACATCTTAAATCAGTCCTAGGTCACCGGATATGTTATCGAACTGTTTCTGTTTTATTTTGTAGATGGATGATCAAGTGCTCTAATAAAGCTGAAAATCGTTACTTAGTAGGGTTAAAATGAAATGAAACATCTTATCATAACATTTACTGGCCCTTTATTTTGCATGTTATAGTACTTGTGACCACATTTAAATCAGAGTATGAAAAATCACAGTACAAAGACTGTTTTATATTTTGTATGTTACTAAGCTGATAAATTCAATCTGCTAATTTAGTTATCTTAATTTTAGGCAAATATTTAAAGTCAAAATTGGACCAAAGATATTTCGACGATAAATGAGGACGATACCCCATAACGTACTACGGATGTTCTAACATTTTACCTGTCTACATATATTCAAGTCAGGTGATTTTACGACATGAGATTATGCATATAATGACGTGAAGTGAATGTAAGATAATTAAAATTGTATCAGATTTTATCTATTGGTTTTCCTATTTTTATAACATGGTATGATTAAACCATGTTTACTTAGCCCTAACGCGTGATGTATAGATACAGGCTGCAAAATATTTGTCGATAAAGCATTCAATTATATTGTGCATGTCTATTTAAGCTTTGGGTTAAGAGTACGGGAAGCGTAAAATAAGACAGTCATGATGTAAATTTTAACATTACAGAAATTCTACAAAATCTTAACAGTTTATATATTTTTCATAAATTGTAATGCAGTTCCATAAATTGATAATGTCATGTGTGTATTGTTAACTCACACAAAAGTACAGAGTCGAGTGACATGATATCTAACCATTTGTAAAATGTTGAAATTAAAACAAAAACTTACATAATATGTTTGACATTTTATTTTTAAACGCCATTCATACATTTCCACACAAACATAAAGTGCAATATTTTAGCAGACAACATGCATTTGACATATTAAAGGTTAGACAGTAATTACCAAAGATTAAATAGCACATAAATAAGAAAATTTATTTATTCTTTTTTACTATTTCCAGTTCTGTTTTGTTTGTTAACCAGTACTAAAAATATTGAACAAATTAAGGAAACACTTTAAGTCTATTGACTGAATGTTTGTTTAATATGTTGAAAGGGGTGGAAACGTACCCTTATTCTTAAAATTATCAAGATAATGTTTTAGGCCATTCGTCACTGAAAGTTGCAAAAAGGTTAATTTTAATGAATTATTTTAATGGTTATTCTATATATTGGGCTGATAATATCAGCAGCATATTGATATCAAGTTATGATTTAGTTATGTCTTTCCGAGTGCTCTCTGATAATGTGTTAGGAGCATATTTGCATATTCTTACTCATATCAAATAATTAAAATATATATACCCTATTATGGAAACAGTGTGTCCTTTGTAAAAATGTCTGTAGATCAAACAATATATGAAACCTAACTTAAACACCCTAAGACCCAAGGTCTTATATTTTGAGTTGACTGGTAATGTAATTTTCAACTAGATGAGGTTCCTAATTATTCTTGGGTTAAACGTGCAAATCAACCAAACGATTGAAAAGTTATACCCAATAAATTAATTCGTCCCTGACTGTGCAAATATTTTTCAACGTTTGTCTGTTTATCATCTGTTTATCACATGCAAAGGCAACGTAAACTTGATTTAATCACTTCATGTTTTATAAATGAGACAACACAAGAAATTTCACTAGTTCATAAATGTTATTAATGAGAACATCATTCACATAACCTCATCATATGAGTTATCACATGTCGACACCTCACCTGACATGCATATAGAGGTTAAATTTTAGGACGTCCCCAGGACGTTGTTGGCCATAGCCAACAATTATCTTAAACACTATCTAAGGTCAATTGTTGAATTTAAATATTAATACAAGATAAGTATTGATGCAAAGCATCAAAGGGCGTCGGGAATTTCAGTGTAAAAGGCACTCAATGAAGTTACATGGAACGATTTTTTTCTACTGTAAATATTTATATATTGGCCGATTATTTTAAACAAAATAGAAAAAGATACTGGTATAACCATTATCTATGATTTTGTGTTATAACCCCCAAATAATCATTATCTATGATGTTGTGTTAAAATCCCCAAATAACCATTAGCTATGATTTTGTATTGTAACCCCGAAATATTTCATAGTTCATTTTATTTTCATTGGTTTCCTTTTTTTTTAACTGTCATCCGTGTGCAGTTTTCATTAATGGAACAGAACTGTGTAGGTTTTAAAAAATCTGCTTCATCTTGTAAGCGTAATTTCATATTTTTCTCAACTTCAAGGGGAGATGATTCTGAACTTATTCTTACGTTGCTCATTTACGATAGGGGTTGAGTACTCATTGATATGAAAACACTGTAAAAGTTT